>LKNJ01002304.1:10560-75851 GCA_002120245.1 Maccullochella peelii
TCCTCCTCAACCCCTCTTGTCCTGTCTCCTCTTTCCCACCTCCCTTTTTCTCCCCTCATATCCTTTTACGTCCTTACCCCGTGCCCCTCTTTTCATTCCATCACGCTCTCTGTTCGCCTCCGTCCCTTTTGGGAAAGACTCTCCACTGTAGGACGAGTGTGGGGCAGGGAAATGGCTCTGTGTCTTTATATGTATAGAATAGATTACTTCCAACCGGTCTCAGAGGGAACTCCTCTTCACCGATATCAAAGCCGGTTTGCTTCTTTTGTAGGGAGACAGAGTGGAGGAGCTTTTTCTTTCCTCTTTCTCTCTCTCGCTGACATAAGAGCTCCTTTATCCACTGAGTGTGCTGAATGTGTGCGCGCTCTTCTGTAAGTTTAGAAGAGTGGTGCTCATAAGGCATTAAAAGCACATTGTGAGTGCAGGATAATTACAACCAGAGCATGATACAAAAAACTACAAAATGTACAAAGATGTGAAAGAGCTTAATGTTGCATTGGTCAACTTAAAGCAGTGAGAGGAAAGTTTGGATTTTGAGGACTTCAGTATCAGCCAATCTTGTAAATGTTAACAGACACTTAGTGAGAGTGATCACTAATTGCTGTTAAGGAAACCATTATTTCCTATCTAATGTGGTTTTCAATTATGACTCTACCCATTGAGCAATTTTATAAAAAAAAAGTGAAAAAGGCTTGTTTTCATTTATTAGCTGGGAAAACCATAGACCTTACAGTTTGGTCTTTCTTTCATCACTATGTGTTTGGAACAATTCAGTTAATTACACATTACATATATTACTCATTGAAATAGTAATTACATTACTTAACAGCAAAAGTAAATACCTTACTCAGCACAGCTTTGTCAAACATGCCTCCAAATCCTCCATACCTAAACGTCATGTGCTGTATTATGAAAATGTGACATTATGATTTAAGAAGCAGCCAGTCCATGGTTTGCAGATACTTACTGACCATCAACAGCTAACTTAACATTAGCACCGGTGACTGTACACAGCTCTCCAAAAGTTCAGGGTCAGTGCAGGGTCCACACACCCTCCAACTCTGTACAAAACCAGGTGATTCCTGAACGTAGACTTACCAGTGGCTAACGTTAGCAAGCCAGCTAAGGCTATACAACATATAAATACTTCCCATGTCTCCAGCCCCTGCGCTAGGCTAACTCATCCTGGACCAGTCAAGAGAGACCAAACTGATATCAACTCTTCATAAAAGTTACAGTCTTAGTACAAAGGTCTCTCTATGTGTGACTGGCTCAGCAATTAAACACTGTCCATTTCCGATATGTGATTATCCTTTAGCACCTCTCTGTATCATGGAACTATTTTGTTTGTTACAGAGAAGTCCTACAGGAAAAGAACATAACAAATTCAGCTGCTTCAAGTGCTAAATATCCATGCATCAATATCAGGACCAGTAAATCCTTCATATCATCAAATGTCAGATAAAAATTTCAGTAAACTAATAATGTGCATGTTATTGTAAATGTGTATTTACATGTGCTCAACCCTACACCAACTTGAGTCATCCTATAGTGATGTCTTTCACCTGAACCTTCTACATCTACTCCTGTTGCTGTTTTGTCACCGGCTGACCTTTGACCCCTAGTGATGATTGCCTGCAGAGAGGACGATGATTGCACTGGCTGCACTGTGTGGTCTGTTACCAGGCAGAACAGACTGTCATCTTCAAAGAGACTCTCTGTCTCCTTACCGCTAACCTCTCTATCTCTGTACCCAGCATCTATCTGCACTTTTATTGCTACACGTCTGCCTCTCTCCTCAGCGAGTGGGGGAGCCATCGAGGAGCTGGAATGGTGCTTTTTGACAACAAACTCTCTCTGAGATAGAAAGCATATACATTTTTATACTGTGAGAGCGGACTTCCAGGGGAGTGTTTGAATATGTGGCTCAAAAGTCTCCAGAACTTGAAGCCTGAGTTTGATGGATAAGAGTGCCAGTCTTTTGTGAAATTCACAATGAAATAGTTATATTTTTGTATGGCAAAGGTTGAAAACTGCAGGACTTTGTTGCTGTACCTTAAATAAACACTCTTGATTCTATGGATTTTTAGCTTTCTTTGCACGGAGTTCTGAACTGTATCTGCGACTTCATTTTATCTGTGTGTGTGTGTGTGTGCCTTTGTGTTTGTTCTAAGCAGCACGGTGAGCCAGGTGTGCCTGGGAGTCCCTGACAGAGGCCAAATGTTCAAAGGTCAGATACCTCCCTTGAATTTCTCCACGGTGCCAAACCTCTTCTAAGGAATCATGGTAAAGGCACCATCTGATCCTCAGTGCCACTCGTCGCCCAAGCTCCGGCTGAGATGAAAGCGGAGAAGCTTGTTGAAAATGACTTTCTTGTCCCTGCTTTAACTTTTAATTTCCTTAATTGATTTTCCCTTCCCGCAGAGGTAAGGGGTTTGCAGACACAAAACTAATTGATTTCAAATTTTAATCCCTCTTACCGCTGAGCTATCGGGGGGCCTCCCCGCCATCGATCTCCAATCCATCCAAACTCAATTAAAGTGGTAGAGACCAATGGGAGGAGGAGGAGGAGGAGGAGGAGGAGGAGGAGGAGAAGAAGAAGAAGGACCTCTCTGTTCTTAGGGTTCATTCTCTATTTTCTCCTCACAGATGATGCTCATTCCTCTCATGCATTTGGTAGCACTTTCATACAGCCATAATGGATGATGTTGTGCATATAGCACATTTCAGTGATGTTAGTAATTACTTTGTGTCATCTACTTTGCTGCTTTATATGTTTTCTAATCTATTTTTCTTACTGCTTGATGTCTGAAATATGTGGCTGAATTAACTGTTAGGTAAGCCCCGGCAAAGATACTGTTGCCACGCCTGCTAACCTTGAAATATGCACTTGATGGCTACGTGACATGATGCTAAAATGAGGCTGACGCTAACAGTTGCAGGACAAAGTCAGCATCCTCACCAGTTGATGATCCAGTTAGAAGACATGGAAATAAAGAAACTGCATGTTCTTGTATTGCAGTGTAGACCTATAATCCTAGTATTATAATAGAGGAATATAGAGGATTAGACTGTTAATTTGCTCTAACAAACCTTGTTTGGTTGCTTAGCTTAAATCAGTGTTCATGTTTCAAACAGTATATCAAACTTTTTTTAACGTGACAATGAGAAGGCTTTTGGGATGAGAACTAACCAATGTGTTTAGCAAACATAACGAGTTTGCCTGGGGTTGCTGGAGTATAAAATACCCCAAAACCACTAAAGAGCAGAACAGAGATTATAACACAATTAAGGCAATGATAATACCATTATAAATCTTTCTGAATGTTCTTAAAATGGATCGGGTCTTGAGACAAAGTATTTTCTATGATCCCTCTGTTTCACCTCCTCTGCATTCCTGCTTTGTTTCTGTGATCATCTCTGTATACATCTGTCACACCCCTTCCTATATATCATATCTTGCTCTTTTGACCCTTCATTTTCTCAAAGACAGAGTAGAAAGGGAAAGGGTGATTGGATATTGTTTCAAAGCAATTGAAGTGTAAGACATGCCAGAATTTTATATCCCCAAAGATGAAATCTACTGTCGGTTTGTCCTAAGTTGCTCTTTGCAATGGATCTGTTCCTGATTTCACAAACTGTACCACGCTTTTTTGGATCCTCACAGGCACCGTAAACAGATGAATTTATGTCCTGTAACCGATTTTATAAATGTTTGGAAATGCTATCCTGCCCCTGAACGTTCTCTTCTAACTTCACATGTAGAAAGCACTCGAACATGATCTTTTTTCTGAAACCCCCTTTTTCATTATGTTGTGTTTTTAGCAGGGCTTAATTTTATAGCTGTCTGAATGCTTTTGAAAGTCCTCTTGGACCTTGGCAGCCTTTGAATAAAGTGAAATTAAACTAGCTCTCTCTTGCACTTCCACTCAAACTTCAAAGGCCCCAAACTTTGGCACCGGAAAGGCATTGAAATGAATTGTTAAAAATATCCTCCCGCAGTCATTTATGATGAACATTATGTGTGTGTATGTGATTGTGTGTTTTGGTGGATAGGGCTGACATCAGAGCCTGAGGGGGTGAGGGGGTGGAGATTTATGACTGTGTGAATTAGGGTGTGATTGTAGCCCAGATTTAGCAGTGTGTAAGGGAAACATGGCAGATCCCTATATGAGAGCCTCAGGTCAAACTGACCAGACAGATCTCAGACTCATTTGTTCCTTAACACAATGTTAACAAAGACATACCGTGGACTAGTGTGATAAACTGATTGAATTAACCTCATCTGATACCATAAATATAATAAAAAAAGGCTTTCTTTGACCTCAGATTTGGTGCTATAGAGCTTATTTGTGGCCATTTTACATTAACATCACTCTGGTGGAAGGTAAAAGAATGACTGACAACTATATTATTATTATATTATTAAAATTAATATAAATTCAGATAGGGGGGAGGGGTGGACTGACCCTTTTAACTGAAAATGGTATGTTTTAATGATTGTAGTTCCCTTCCTCCCATTGGATGATTGTTTGTGGACCCATGGTGACAAATTGTATGTGGTTATGGTCAGTTACATGTTTCCTGTTGTTGCTTTTTTGTTCCCACAACTTATTATGGTATTTTGATATTTTCTCACATTCATTACATCCATTATTTTTCTATTAGCTATTATAAAATTATATAGTAATATGCTCTGATGATATATATACAGTATACAAATTACCAGTGTTTTTTCTTGAAATAGATAGAATAATTACACAATTCAGAAATTTTATTAGAAATGGATTGAAATATTATAACTGTAATGAGTTCATAGTCAGCTTCTTATACCCCCACGCCACCAGGAGCCCTGACAATTTTCTATTTGATAATAGACTAAAATCATTTTAACAAGTAATTTTCCCAATACTTGCAGTAAATTAATATTAGCTGTCCTCTTTTGGAGTACTTCCCTCTACAGTATGCAGGTTCCTTGAGTCTTTAATAATCCAAATAGACACGCAATATTTGGAAACAGTAATTATAAGTAAAAGCCTACTTTTTGTTAATAAGAAAGTCAAGCTAATAAGCTGCAGGCATGGTAGGATATTCATACAAATCAAGTGGGTATCATCTACAGTTACAGTCTTTTTAGTACAAAATTCCTTCTTTGTGTTACTACAGCTCAGCAAGGAAACACATACTAAAATGACTGTAACTTTAGAAGAACTTCATTTGACTAACTCAAGCTGCTGAAGCCTCCGGCTGAACTTTAGTATTCATATTGAGGGACTTTTTTAGCTCCTACTTCAGAGTAGGTGCTGTCCCAGCA
Source organism: Maccullochella peelii (assembly GCA_002120245.1). Lineage (NCBI taxonomy): Eukaryota > Metazoa > Chordata > Actinopteri > Centrarchiformes > Percichthyidae > Maccullochella > Maccullochella peelii. The sequence goes on from LKNJ01002304.1 coordinate 15,875, forward strand.
CAAGAGGAACCTTGAGTGATATATATGTATGGTGATTGGTCCAGACGTAAGTGTATGTTTATTGGTCACACATGAGCCAATGCAGCACCGACAACCTTGACGTAATGGTAGCCTTAAAAACTGGACCAAAACATGGACAAGTGGACCGACAGTCCAGGCTTCATTTAGCGTATATGCGAAGGTGCAAATAAAATGGGCCATTGACTCGTCAAAGCAAAATATTACAATCTTGTGTTTGATGCTGTGAGGGCCGTTGCTATACCATCACCACCTTTATCTGTATAAAAAGAGTCAGATATGACCAGGCTTCATGTAATGTACACTAAACAGTTAAACAGTCTATAGTTTAAAATGGCCACCTTTTGAAGTGTCTGGTGCACTTTTCACCGCTTTAGTTTGTTGGTATGAATTTAAAACTAAAACAATCCCCTGCTTGTTTATGTGAATGTGATGCTAAACAGTATCCAGAATAGTTTTTACTTTATAATATACAGTTGACCTTTCCTGGTACAGTTTGTATCGTTACAGTGTTTAGTCATTTCACAACTGCCACAATTTAATAACCCTTCAGGATTCAAGCTTTCCATTCCCACAGTGTATTATTTTTCATTATGCTTTCAATAGCCCTCTACTTATGGCTTTCTTTCTTCAAAGTTACACTGTTAAGGAGTCTATTTCTGGAACAGATTTTGGTCCCTGTGACGTTTTCCAAATTATTCCAGGTGCCTGCCAAGTTCATCGCCATCTTTCCTTCTCCTCAGTTTCTTTTGGTGACGGGAGCGAACGAGCTGATGGATTTGAGCTAGGATTGGGAACGACAGGGCCATTTTACCTCACCATAAAAGTGCTGTCTCCAGAACTATCCCTGTCCTGAAGGCTGAAACCACCGCTGACGGCGCAGCAATGATATGAGATGAAGAATGACAACAGCAGAACAGGGTGTGTGCTTGGTGTGTGTGTGTGTGTGTGTGTGTGTGTGTGTGTGTGTGAAACTACTGTCTGCGTTCAGTTAAGTGTACAAGTGTACAGACATGCATGTATTCACAGTTTTTCAGTGTGTGTGTTCCTCTGTCTGTCTGTGCATGCCAGTGCCTGCAAGCATCTGCTCCAGTGTGCTTTATGGCAGGATGTCAGCCACCGTTCTCACACTGATCCTGATTGCAGTTCCCATTATAATATAAGAGGATACCCACTCATATGGAAGCCATCAAATCATGGCCGGGCAGAACAATTGGCTCAAACTACGAGGCCGACTTTGATGGATGGTCCAAACTGGGAGAGAATGGAGGGAAAAGAAGAATTTTGTCCTGGATTCCAAACTTTAAAAAGGATGTCATTTGTTTTTCCTGGCTGTATGTTGGAGAGAGGAGTGTAACTCAAGCTCTGGCACGCAGGACACACACGGGCACACAGGGAATGTATGTTCTCTCCGGCTCGGACGCCCTGTTGACAGAACTCATGGGATCCCAGAAAACAAGACCGCAGATGTCCAGGCAGGAATAACTGCTTGCCCAAGAATGATGATGGATCTCGGCCGAGTACATCGCAACTCTCCATTGATGACGCTGCTGGATGTTCACAGTCAATTTTAGAGCAGGAGGCGAAGGAAGACAATACTGCTGCATAACTAACAAGACTCCTTTACTGATTAAGATTCAAATTTATTTGGTATTCTTGGATACTGTCTGTGTTTACATGAAATGCTTGATACTCAACATGGCAGTGAATTCTGTATAAGCAATAAACAAAATGCATGTTATACAATTTAATAGGGGCTAAAGATTAAAATCCTTGGCCAGTTTGGCTCAGAAAATCATTTCTAACCTAGTACATGCCAACTTACTGTTTGTATGACTTCCACTGCTCCCTGCTCTCCTGGCTGTAGCTTCATATTTAACGGACATATCATATCTAACTCTCGGCAAGAAAGCGAATGAACATTCTTCCACAAAATGTCAAACTATTCCGCTTAATGAATTTTATGTTTTAGAAGCCATTTAAAGCAGCACAACTCTTCCCAACCATAGGTAAGCACTATGGATTTTTTGTCACAGTAATTTTACATCATAGTAGCAATATATATTGTGATGTAGTACATTTTCTGGAAATTCATCTAAAATGTCTGTTTTTGGCTAATCCAGGGAATTATATACAATTTGATGCAAAAATCCTGTAAATGGAATAGTTGTATTGCAAAGTTCTCGGATGGTTGACACATTTCCGTCATCTCATGGTATGCACTGTCATGCCACCCAATTGTATTTCTAACTATTCAGTGGTGTGGTATGAGTGAAGTGTGTCATGCCTGACTGACCTGAAAATGGCCCTAGATAATGACAGCACTATGACGATAGCACTGTTGTTTAAAAAAAAAAATACTGTGGCAATGTGCTGTGTCCTTGTGAAAACCGCCTTCTTGACTATGATGTGTTGTCTGATTTGGACCAGGCGAGGGAACAGGGGATGGGAAGACGTGGGGCAGGGAGGACGAGAGGAGAGCGGAGGAAGAGAACAGGGCTGGGAGAAAATATGGGAGCTATCAACACTCACCTCGGCAGAAAAACAGAGCCATGATGAAAGCGAAAAGTAGAGAGGAGGGGAAAGACAGACAGGCACAGACAGACAGAGAGTGAAGGTTAAAATGACAGAGAGACAAGTAGACTGGGGTGCATAGAGAATGAGGGGGTGAAAAGTGGACAGCTGCGATGAAACAAGAGACTAAAAAGAGACAGAGGGAAAGAAAGACAGACAGTGAGACATCTCTAGCTACCAAACCAATGTGGATTCACCCTGGGGACCACCAGCTTGCATGGCAATAGAAACTAAGGGGATAAAACAGACAGCAGGTATGAACACAGGGTCCAGGAACAAACAAACCAAACAACCTGGTAATACTGTAGTGTTTCTGAGAGGGGAGGGCCGCTGAGCTGCATGCTTCCCACTGCTGGTAGTCAGGCTGGTGGCTCAGCAGTCATTAGTGCTCATCTCTTAAAATGGAGGATCAGACCACAAGGACCACTTCACTGTCCAAACACTGCTGCCTGCACTGCCAGTGCAAAGAAAAACAGGGGTATGAACATGCATCCATAATTACATGCATGAACAACAGTGCTTGTTTGATGAGACTTTATGACCTAAAATGACCAAAGACATTTTTGATGTTTTTTGATGGTTTTTTGTCAGTGACTGACAGTGTTTTGTGTGTGTGTGTTTGCGTCTGTGTTTTAGTATGTCACCTGTCCCAGAGAACTGTTCACAGGGGAAATATGGGGCAGGCCAAGCAGCTGGTGATGTGTAGTGTCTTTATTCATGTGTATGTACTGTATGTGTGTGTGTGTGCGCGCGTGTGTGTGTGTGTATCTGTGCATGTGTGTGTGGTCGCCCCTTAATGATTATTATGGTTTAACTCCCATTTCACGGATAGAGTCATTACACCCCAGATTTTTCCATTCTCCTGGCAATGGAAAGGAAAACATATTCCCCTCTGTCGCTTATTGCTGAGACCTCGTCTTTTTGCCCTCACACTCTGAGACACGAAAAAACACACACTCGTGAACACACACCCACACCCAGACAAACGCACGCCCATGCACACACTGGCCACAGACGACGAGCCAATACTTGGGTTTGCAAGGTATTCTATATGGAGAAGGGCTGTAGGGTGAGACTTGTGTATATGAGAACGACCAATCTTAATAAAGACCAAAGACACATACGCAAACACACACATGGCCCGCTGTGAGTTACCACGGAAACCAACCGCTGATCGGGCCCTGCTGTATTTAGGGACAATCAATCACAATGACAGGCGGCTCCTAGCACCTTGCGGGATATTTGGATGGGTGGGGTCAAAGAGAAATATGGGGGATTTCCAGAGGGGGGGTGGGTCACTCATGGCATGCTCATAATCACTGTGACCATTGACCTTTTAGAGGAAGGCTGCTTTACAAAAAACAGTTAAGTGACATTGATCACAGTGTATTGAACAGATCGTAAAATGCCTTAAATTGAGCACTGGGGTCAGAGTGCACGGTGGGGACGTGTTAAGGTCTGACCCTACCAATGCGCTTTTTGATGTCTGAAAAGACACGGAAGGCCAAACAGGAGTTTAGATCCCCCCTACAAATGACCTTAGGTTAGGGGTGAAAGGTCAAACTTCAGGCAAGGGAAGATTTCGAAAACCTTATGAGATTGCTTGGAGACTGGGATCCAGCACATCTGCTTGGGTTTATATTACTGGGTGATTCTGATAGCTTAACATTTTACACGTGTTAAGGGAAATGGGCACCAGGATTAAACAAAAGATTATAACTCACAGTTCCTCATGAGAGCGTTTTTTATGAATACTTTATATCAACCTAACACATTAGATTTAGTTTCTAGTCATCTATTTAACAAGGTTGGTTGGACCAAGGGCCAGGATGTATTACAATATCACATTTTTTACATTACTGAATACTATTCCAAAGTTGTTAAAGTGAACAATCACACTAACAAACACCAATAAACTTTTTTTTGTCTTACATAAGCCTGTTGTAAATTAACGCCTGGTTCTCTGAACCTTTTGAGGGAAATAAACTAAGTGAGAATTTATGGTATTTCAACATTCTGAAATATGTCAATGCAATAAGGTGACGATTTACATTTTCTGATATTTTTTGTGCAAGAAAGTGACCAATATTATGTGTCACATATTGAAATATTGAAAAAGCTGATTGATTATTAACTGTACAATACAGTAACTCATTGATATTCACTTTCTCATGTCATAATACTTGTCCATCAAACTCATGTCCTCATAAAATGTACTTATAATTTATCAAATGATCATTGTAATCTTTTATGAGTGCCGATAAAATGCATCACTAAGCGTTATGTGTACATGAATGGTCGTAAAACAGTTCATTAAAATTCCCTCTGATAACAAAATCATGAAGCACTACAGATTCAGTATGTATTGTATGGAGTGAGGTGCTCACTCTGGGGTATGTCAGCCCACAACAGTGCAGCTAATCGACTGTCTTGACTATCCCCCCTCCCCTTTTAGTATGATCCAGGGGAAATGGTATTAAAGAGCAGAGGTTGTGTTGACAGAGGCCAAGACAGAACCGAGCACAAGGCCGACCTTTCACCTTTCACCCCTCTCCAACCTCCCCCAAACCTGGAAACACAGGAAGAAAGCAAGGTCGTCCAGATGAGGGTGTCTGTCAACGCACAGAGGGAATTGGAAGCGGGTTCAGAGCAAAGGAGAAAAAAAAGAACTGGGGAGGGAAAAATCAGCAAAAGGAGGAACAGCGAGGGTGCTGACATTTGTGCAGAGATATAGAAAGGAGGACATTTTCCAATGTAAAAGCATGCTGAATGAATCAGGCTCGTCAACCAGTTGGCCTACAGCTTAAACAGTTCCCTGAGAGAGTCGGGTGAACTCTCTCGTTTATGTTCGAGATTTAACAGAAGGACAGTCATAATAGAGACAGCCGGTTGATTTCATTCACATTGATCTTGCTATTACACAGATGACTGCAAAAATGAGGCGGGGAAGGAGAGGTCTGGGTTTGATATACTAGCCACCAGTCTCCCTCTCTGGTTCATATCAAAGTCTGAAACCGTAATGGGGAAAGCAACACTGTCTGTTTTCTTTTGGGTGGTTCTGTCCGTCTGTGACTCCGCTACCGGTCCCCATTCTCTTTCTCTCTTTTTCCTTCAAATTTTGTTACAGACATTTTTATTTTCTTCTCCGAAAAACAAAAAAAAGGAGTCTGTGTTGTCATATAAATTTAAATGCAGGAAGGCATATGTTTATAGCAAGTGACATGCCATATACAACATTAGCAGCAGCCGCTAGTTTAAATGCTTTTGGCTTTCAGACGTTTGATGGCATTGCTTGTTCTGTCTGCATTTGATCTACTGCTTTATAAAGCATCCAGTGCTAAATCATTTGGCATGCTGCCTTAGTCTTACCTCATGCCAACAGACAAAAAGCCAGCGGAATGCTTCCAAAATCAGCAAAGTGAGCTGGAATTGAGTAATGAGGGTTGCACTCTGTCTGTGTATTTTCATACTGTGTTTTACGTACCTTGTTTAACCAAAAGGACTAACTTAACCACATGTGTTTGTGTTGTACACACTGTATTTGCAAGGTCATTAAGGTCACAAGTGGTCATAGTTTTCCATACTAAGAGCCTTGCATGTATTGTATAGAATATGGTTACATCAAGCGCATCTGTTTCTACTAGCCGGCATGATGCTGTGCAGACCTCAGTGAGCAGGAATGCTTTAGTGTCTTAGAGAGGCAAATCTATACAGGGTACTTTCCCTTATCCCCATACATGCCCCTGCTGTATACATACTATAAGCTTATGTGTGTTTATAAGATCGGGGTTTGCATTGCTGTGGTGCTGTGATTAGATTTCCTGTTTATGCTGTGCGTTATGGGAAGAAAGTGCACTGCTTCAATTTCATGCCCCTGACGTGAGGGGTGGATGCCAACGGGGCTTAGGAGGGAAAACAAACACCATGGTGGACATGGATGCAGGCTCCAGCGTGGGTACACACTCATTCACACACATGGGTACACACATATCAGAGTCACAGAAAGGACAGTAGCAAGAAATGGCCCCATCTGCATTTGTTTCCTATCTTGTTTTTGTTCAGTGACGCCCCCTTCCTCTCCTTGTGCAATATTATTATAAATTTATAACCTCATTTAACCAGCCTCACAGAATGCCCTTGTCTGACCTCCATTTCTCAACCCTGTCCCCAGCTATGCACATTCTGCCCATCCTCACACCCGAAACTTTCTCAGACAATAACACCATAATCCCATCACAGCGGCAGAAATGTCGCTCAACGTCCAAAGCAATCCGTGCCATCAGCTCTGTGGTTTCCCTGTGGCTTCAACCTTCACCCACTCCTCATCAACAAAACATAACACAGAATGATCAACATGAAGAGGAGAGGTAGCACAGGGGGGTAAATCACCTCATTGACAGCTGCCCTCTACTGTAGGCATGGATGTGGCGCGTAGCCTCGGTGACCTCGGGGGAGGCTGTTCGGGAGGAGACACTCAGTCAGAGCTGGGGCTAATTGTCCTGTTTGTCTGCAGTCTCTATGTTTTCCTTCCCCGGTCCATTGCGGAAGAAACCACAAGCGCCATGACCCCTGAACCCTCAGAGGTGAGGTCCCAGGGGGGATGAAGGCAGAGCGGAGGGGAGGTCGCGCTGCAACATGCGGTCGCCTCGTTTGGGGCGAGCCAAACAGTTTTTCTTTAATTGGCCGTGCAATCTGCCGCAGCTGGGATGGATTACAGGGGAGGATTCTTCCCTTGAAAGGGAGTGCGGAGACTGGCATACAGCAGGACAGTCCATGGACTGGGAGGGTGATGAGGAGAAGGAGAGCCAAAAGTAGCCAAATAAGCATCAAAATGTTGCTACAATTGACTTGTATTTACTTGCTTCTTGAGTCCAAACATGACCAATGGAAAACCTTACTACCACTGGATAATGATGATACTTTCTTGCAAACATGCAAAATACATTCATGCTCTCAAAACTTTTTTAAAGCCATAATGACTGCGTTAAGAGAACATCTTGACACCTTAATTTGGTGTTTTTCCTGTTGGAAACTGAATGCTGGGGAAGATATAACAGGAGGAGGGATTGTTGGACGTGTAAATCAACGCGAATTCAGCCAGAAAGAGGCAGTTTTATTTGAGGGGTGAGATGTGGGGGTGGGATTGTTCAAAATCTGTGATGGTTTTATTAGAATTTTTATGTGTAACCTTTAGTGCCCGATGAAGTCACCAGTTAAGATCTTCTGTTTTCCAGAAAGTAAACTTAATGAGATTTTGATGTAAAATGGAAGAAAATATTATCATTTTCAATCAGAAATTGACAGAAAAAACTACCACAGCAACAAAAACTACTGTAGACATCTCAGAAACCTCAGCGATCTTCTTGTCCTTTATCCTTGCGTTGTATCCCAACTGTCAACTAATATGTATGGTCTAGTATTATGGCTAGAGGTGTAAAGATTAACCATTACATATCGGAAAACATAGACAATACAAGAGTTAAAGATTTGTTTACATCAATCCAACCAAGATTCTCCATGAAATTTGGAAAAAAATTGCTATGGCTGTCAAAAAAACGATCTTTCCAAGTAACTTGTCTATCTCCTGCTAGCTCGCTATGCTTCCCAATCACATAGTGCTTCAAGCCACCCATAACAATCTGTAACTGAAAAAAGTGTTGGCCTACCATGTACTCTACATTGCTGCCTAATCTTTTCATTGCATTAGGAGTCTTCAAAACATGCCATTGTAGCACAAAATATGCCAGTGGAAAACCTTTCTACTAATTTAAAAAGGCAACATGCGCGTTGACAGTAAAGTTACTGACAGGAGCAGGCAACACAGGGCTAGTGTTAGAAGCTAATGCTACCTCCCACTGGCCCCAAACTCCTGCACAGTGGCAGCGGCAAGGAGAGGAAGGGCAGCTGTCGCTATCGTGAACACGCACACGTTTATGATGGTTCAACTTGCTGCCGTGGCTCACCGTGTGACCATAGCAACCACAGAAGAGTCCCATTATCTGGTCTGGGACAATAAACAATGTTTATGATACTAGCTAGCAAAACTTGTTATATTAATTGTGTCATATTGCTAACTATTTCCTGCTGCCACCAATTCAAAATACAGAACACCAATGTTGCCCGGCAGGAACCGCTTGCTGTTTGACAGCACCTTAATACTTTTTGATTTTTAGGAAACTTTTACTTGGGCCAGACTTGAACCCCAGCCACTGCAGTAAGGACCTTGACATGGAGTACACGCTACCGGGGCGCCCCACTTAGGCAACGAGTGTTCTCTGTGTAAATCTGTTTTCTGTGTGCTAGTCCTAGGAGGACATCACAGAAGACAATCTTCAACCAGCCACTTTTTGCCATACAATATATGGTCAACATTTCCTCTAAGGTTTTCTTTGCCGTGTTTGTACTTGAGATGTAAGTAAATTCAAATGAATTGCAGCAACATCTTGAGGCCATTTGGACTGGGTCAGAGCAGGGTGAGAACAGGGATGGAGAGATGGAGCAAGAAAGAGAGAGAATGATGTTTGTGAAAAGACAGACAGAAAGGAAACAAACTGGGAGACATATGAGTTGGCACAGTGAGTAGCCACGGATACAGAGAAAGAAAGTCAAAGGAAGGAGAATGGGATTTAGGAAATATATTGAGGAAAGTGGGCAGATGTGGCTGGATATCGACAGCAGGGCTGGAATGTGCTGATAGACCTCGTCTGGGGAAACATCTTCATTTGACGCACTGGACACACACACACACACTTTCATGCACAGCTGTGTGTCTTGCCATGATATTGATGAGCAGCTGGCTGCTTCTCGGCATCCTTCCACTTTGTCGCTACTGCATTAACAACCGCTTTCCTTTGACCAACACGTTCAAAATGCTCTGTTTTAAAGGGAGGCAAGTGTTTACGCAAAGCATACCACAGCTTATCAAGGTATTCGCCCTCGCTGTGTCCTCTCCTTTATTGGATCGCCTGTCGAGTGTGCATGCGTGACATTCCCAGCTGTCTGCCTATATCCCTCTGACAGTGGAGTGTGTGTGTGTGTGTCTGAGTGTGTCTTCCAGGCTCTGTGCACTTCATAATTTCCTGTGTGTGCTTGCGAATTCATGCGCCACTGTGCTAATCTATCCTTGATGTGCTTCTTTAACTGTGCAGGTGTATCAACAGCAATGTGTCAAATCTGTTTACTTCCTTTGCCATTGTGTATGAGAGAGAGCTCAATGCCTCAATGAATCGGGGGATGACTGAGAATGAGAGCTGACAGGTCTTTGAGTGTGTGTGTGTCTGTGAGGTTGTGTGGCTGGCAAGCTCCTCTCTATTACCCAGATTGATTAAGGAAGTGCTCAAGCTTCCACTTAGCCATCACCACTGACACTGAGGTGACCGTCTCATCACGGACAGAAAGAGAGAGAGAGAGGGGTGGGGAAAGGGAGGGAGAAGGAGTGAGAGAGACAAGAGAGGGAAAAAAGGATGGAGTGCGGTGGAATGAGAGATTTCGGCTAATCAGTATGTCTAAGAGGACTGATACACTATCAAACTTGCCTCTTACTAAAAGAGCCATTTTAGTGAGACACAAGTTTGATAGATGTGTGTTTTTTGATGTGTCTCTCTGCCCATTTTCACTTTCTCCTCCATCATCCGTTCACCCCTGCATCTCATCAAAGGCCCCATCACTAAGCTCCTTCATGGAAATTCTACCTCCAATGAAGTGATCCTGGTTTTTATCCCACTCCCTCCCCTTCGCCTGTGCGCCATCCCTATTCCTACCCTGGCCTCAGTGGACTTTGGCATTCTTAATCCTGACAACTTTCATTAAAACTGGTGGGATAATCCACAGATTTCCGAGGGAAATTCCCGAGGATGTGCACCCCCACCCCCCACCCCAACACCCCTCTCGTCACTTTCTTCCCGACCCCAGCTTCCCTCTTTTGGGGTCTAACGTTTCGCTTGACTCTGCAGGAGCAGTGTCATTTACATAGTTTTCCCTAATCTTCCGTAAATCCCCGGTTTGGAAAGAGAGTCGGGGTCTGACGGGATGGTTCCCTGGGAGTGAAAACGGCAGGCAGAAAGGTACTGGCGGCAAAGAAAATATTTCATTTGGGATTTGATTACTCCAGGGCACTTATGGGCAAAAATAAGCAAGGATCCCGCTGCGAAACTATCCAAATAAAGTGAAGGGAGCATCAATGTTTTGAGAGCATACATACAGTGAAGATTCTCGCTGTGGTGCTCTGTGCCTGTGTATATTTTTAATGACTCCGCTGCAGCTTTGGAAGCTTATTGAAAAGGTTTGTGGTAAGCCAATTCAAACCTGTTAGCGCAGAGAGATCCTTTGACCTCCATTAGGCTTGTCAATATTATTGTGGTCAAGTTCAGGTGTTAGATATCCCGAGTGTCTCAGTACCGTGAAGCTGTGGGGTCATGGTTCATGGTTTTGAAAATGATGGTCAGGAACATGTGTTTTTCACAGGAGCTCCAAGCTAAGTAGAGGTCAAGACTTTAGACGGTCCACTCCTGGACAGGCCAACACCTGCTATTCCTCAACACAGAGCAGGATAACTGAAATAGCTTAAAATGGCAGTTCTACATGCAGTGTGGTGCACACTTGAAGGCAAAGGAGCAGAAGGTACCTTCAAAGCAAAGCAGAAGGTACCTTCAAAGCAAAGCAGAAGAGGCCACAAATAAATAATAGACAAATAGAAAAGTACAGTATGCGATCATGGTAGAAACTGTAAATGTGATGTCTAAATAAATAAATAAATAATAATAAATAGTCTAGTCTAGTGTAAAACTAGCAAAAAGTTTATTTATATCAGGAACTGTCTGATGAAATAATAAATTAACAAGATTATGAATCTGACTAGGCAATCATTTTTCAATACCAGTTGCTACAGTATGGACACATTCCATCCAGATGGAGCTAAAAATGTACTGAGGAACGATACCCATCCCTAACATTCTCCAACCAACCAAGTTCCATATCTAGAACCTTTTGTAACTTGAGTAAGTTCTGACATTGGTTGTTGTTTCTATTTGCACTCCAACAACCACAAAGGCTAGTCTCATGGTCCAGCATGTTCTGACATTGGAAATGGCCCACAAATGTACCAGTTCATGGAATAAAATGTAAAGGACTGGTTCTCCCCAGCCAATGACCCCACTGCAAATGCAAGGGCACTAATGGAGGTGCACCAACTAGAAATGCCCTGCATGTATTCCACCCACCTGCATGCTGAATATGGTGAGAGTACAGCAACAGATCACTGTGATGCTCCTTGGGAAAAGGCTCTGTACTGCATGCACGACAATGATCTCCCAGTTCTGAGTGCCTGAAAAGTCTGGGATATCATGTTAAATCATGTGTAAAAGTATCAAGCGTGCTTGTTACCTGGTCTGTAACAGGTAGCTGTCAACATGTCTGAAAGTTCCAAGATACCAGTTTTTTGGAAGTATTAGTTTGACTTTAAACAACATCATGTTTCCAGATGTTTTAGACATCACGTATAACACACATGTTCATATCTGACTCCCTTTGTTTTTAGTATCGAACATCCTTTCTATTGTTCCATGCCGTTCTCCATCTCCCTACTTCCTCCGTCAACATGATATGGTGGACATGTGTTTCATGTTTGATTTGGCACAGAATTAGTCAAATCTGTTTGGCTCAGCGTTGATATCAAACACATTTGAGATTTGAAGCTTGGCACGTGGCCTAAATCTTCCCAATTTGGTCCTTCTGTCTGCACCTCATTCAGCACTGTTGACGCCCCATTACCTTTCTGCTTCTGTCATAAGGTTTCCCTCAATCTCTCCTTTTCTTTCGTTTTTGGTTTCTTCCATGGCACTGTCCTTTTTTAAAAATATGAATATGCCCTCATTAGTGAAGGATGATGGGAACTATTTGAGAGAGAGATGGCGTGTGGCTTGGAGTTTGGAACTGTACTTGGAAGGACACAGTAGGTAGCTGAATAGTGATGCACTGTCTGCTGTTGTAATGAATCAGCCCTCAAACATGCAACTGCAGCAACACACACAAACACACAATTCCAAATTCATGACTCTCTTCTCTCCTTGACAGGCAGACGGGGGTTGGGGGTTGGGAGGGTGGGAGGGGGTGTTAGGTTTTACACCACATGTTGGTAATTTTGTAACATCATAAAACCCTCATTTTTATTCCTCTCTTGATCTTAAACCAATCCTGTGCAGCGCTAAAATGTCCGAGGGTGCTCATAAATAATAGAACCATCTGAGGTTTAAGTGTAAACACTCCTCAGTATGAGCCAAGTATGTATAAGCTCCGTAGTTCAGGAAGATGTTTTTTCTGTCATGCTTTCCCCTCTTTTCTTCTAACTATTTTTACTGCTCCGATAAACCTGCATTTACACACTAAGGAGGGATCATGTACTATCACCTACCTTCATGAACCTGAATTTGATAAAGTTCCATTCCAAAATGTGTCTCTTGCAATCCCACTTCATAATAAATACTGTTATTCATTACCAGTTTATCTCTGGTGATGGAGGGGGGGTTTCCAAATCATGGTTTTGCCCCACACACTACAGTTTGAGTTTTACCGTGGTCTTATTGTTCAGCTGCCAAAGCCCAGATGAGAGACTATACTTTATGTTATTAATGAATATGCTCATATGGGTCGCCTTCAATTATTACAGTGTGCTCACAAACAATAAGCTTTACAAGCAGCAGCAGCTGCTCTGCATGTGAACTTTTTTTTGCCACAGGTTTCACCTCTCAGGCTAAATTCAGACAGCCCTAGCCCTCTGCAGGTTTTTTGGGGGTGCACACAGCCTTTGATGGAGAGTTGAAAAGAATACTGCCATCTTCTCTACATGTTTTTTTGGGGGAAAATAAATGTAGTTTTGATTCACAACTAGTAATCTTAAAAAATATGTGGATATAGAACATTATCTACCAATGGAACTAAATGTGATTTTACATAGGGACAGTGCATTAATAAGAGTAAATTACTCCAAAAAGGACAGGGCTGTATTTTCTTTTGCAAGCTTTTGGTGTTACTTTAAAACCATCATTAGTAGAGGTGTTAAGATACAACCGTTAACAAGTAGAAGGTGTGACAGCTGATTGCTCAGTTGTATAAATTAGTAATCAGGAATGTGCAATCAATGTAACACACCTATCTGCTTGTGGTAGTGTTTTCAAAGTAAACCTGAAAGCTTGAAATGGCAGATATACTCCAGTCTTTGCTTGAAGTAACTCTACTCTAAAATTATTTGTTGGGACTACCATTATTTTATAAGGCACAATAACCACTTTAATCACAGTGTGTTGAATGGTAGTTGATATAAATGTATATCAAAGCCAAATATATATGACAACCTTTGCTATCGTATCTCCCCTCTTTAAATGTGTATTCACATTGGTAAACTCTGCTGAAAATGTACTTTAGAAATTCATGCGCGTCTACTCTTGTATATGTGTACATGTTTGATAACGATGGTGTATGTGTCTTCTGAAATCTGTTTCTACGTGGCATCCTCTAAAAGAAGGTTCAATGCGATTCATTGGTTCCCTCTTGTCAGGCCAGAAACACTGGGCTTGAACAAAGGCCTGGACTGTTAACAGAGCTCTCCGGGATTTAAACATGTCATAACTACAGTATGTCCATTTGTCATCACCTAGCACCATGTAGCTTCCTGGAACACAACACAGTGTAAATCACATATCATGGCCCATAATGGTACAAGAGTCCAAACACAGACATCATACATGTAAGACAGATGGGCACAGCAGAGGGGACAGGAGAGCTTTATGGACTCTAACGGTGTCTGTTTTACAGTATATGAAGTGCATCTTTTTCAATAGAGGGCTTGTGACTCACTTTCTTTTTTCCTGTGTTTACTTACGCTCTTGAACCTTTTTTCTGCTGAACTTGCTCAGAGTCCCCATACAGCCCCCATCTGTCTTCCTCCCTGCTTCTAGTGCCTCCAAGTAGGGCCAAAAAACACAGAGGGGTCAAGCAGCATCATACGCGTGGATGACCTCAAATGTAAATAAAGCGCTGCGTGGGGAACATCTGATATGAGAAATTAAGTGGTTTTTGTGCTGAATTTTACAAGGATGCAATAGAAAACTGGTGAATGGAGTGTGGAAACACAAATACTTAAAAGCAAGATTGGAGAAATACAAGTAATTAATGAGGCCTCATACTGTAGACATACATATACGTACATATATGACAGACACAAATATATGATTTTGTTATTTTCAAGTAAATAATCTTTGTAGTAATCGTTACTGCAATAAAATAAATAATTTGAGAAGTTCAAGGGTTTAAATTGATGTTTGTATTATGAAAAAGTTATTAAAGCAGTATTAATAGAATTTTTTTTTGGCCACTTCGGGGCAGCGGAAGTGGTTCATATTGTCAAATTATCACCTCATAAACCTGAAATGGCGTGGTGCCTTGAGCTCAAAATGACAAAGTTAACCTGCTGATGTTAAGCAGGTATAATGTTTACCACATTACCACCTTAGTTTAGCGTGTTAGTCAGATAACATTTGCTAATTAGCACAGCTGTCTGAGTACAGCTGTGGCTGATGGGAATGTCACACATTTTGCAAGTATTCGTCATAAACTAAAATATTGGACAAATTGAAATTTTGACCTGATGATGGCGCTAAATGAAACGTAATGGAATAGTGATTACAATTAATCTTGAGGGGATGCATGTACAAAAATTCATGGCGATCCATCAAATAGTTGTTAAGATATTTCAATAAAAGGCAGAAATGTCAACCACATGGTGGAGCTAGAGGAAAAAGCAGGGGATCACCACTTAAGAGTTAAAACCAACAGTGCAATGATATCTTCAAGCGAACAAGTTGAATTGACTGACTTATAGAACCACATCCACTAAATCTGGTATTGATCAGTGTCTGAAGTTGGACTCTGTCTGGCTCCACCTGCGCCAACACTCTCGATAAAGAAAAGTGCTTTTGCCCACAAAGCTGTCATTTTTACTGAGGTGAATGAAATGAAGCATTCATGAATCAATTCTTTACTGTTGGACAGAAGAAGAATCAATTTAAAGAATTGTTCTCTGTTGTTGAGACATTGGCTGGCGTTTTTGAACTGCTTCAGAGAGATCAGTGGTGAAACTGATACTCGCCAAGGAGAGAAGGATTTCGCATATGGAAGTTTGTGACTCAGGCTCAGTGACGCTCATATATTTTGACTACAGTTCTAGTAATAAGTGATATATAAGGTGTTCCATATAAAACACATACTTGCAGGATACAGTGGTAATACCTCTCCCTTCCCTTTCTTACTTCTCATCCCTCGTCCTCATGTTCTTCTCTTGACAGCAGGTTGGTGTTCTGCTGACAGAGCCCATTTTGGGCTCCCATAGAGATAATGTTAATGGGAGACAGACTGCTCCCATCTCCTCTTTTCTCCTATTTCCCCATCTCTCTCTCTCCTTCTCCTCATGGATCCCACAGGAAAACATGGACTGAGGGGAAAGAAGGAGTAGGTGTGATGGACTGTCTCTTTCACCATTATCAGAGGTGGTCTGTGCTCTGTAACTGCGACCTCAGAGCTGACATTATGCTAGAATGCATACACACCCACACACACACACACACACACACACACACACACACACCCACATACACACACAAAACAACTCACGTGCACACACTTAGATGCACTTCAATATACACAAACATGCTGCCTTCAAGTGCTTCTTGTGAACTCCTACATCTAAGTTTAGAGACTGTTAATGTGGCTTTATTGTGTGGCACTAAGTGCTTGTGGAAGTAGTAACAAATAGATCCTGGAACAGTTTGCTTGGTGGTTTGTGTTTTATTTTAGAAACCAAACAGCACAAAGTTACTTGGATTCCTAAAATAAAATACAAGCAGGAAAAAGTGCTTCAAGCATATAATGTGTACTCTATTGTGCTATACTAATAAATCGTGAAAGAATACTAATTGTAATAATATTGGTTATTTAAAAGAATGTAGTATACCCATGCAATAACATTTTGTTTTTAAATTCTATCCATATATTTTGTCAGCTTGCTCACTCTTGACCAACTAAACATATTACAGCAGCTCAAGTACTATGAAAAATGTTTCGAGTAACTGAGTCTTTTCTTCAAACGCTCTAAAACCAAAATGAAAGTAGCACAATGTTATTAGAGTGGTGTAAAACCTTTTAGGGGGGAGGCTGGTGTGGATGGCTGGGTGTACAAAGAGATTGTGGTTCTAATCTCTCACACCAACAGTGAATTTTCACTGCTTTTAACCATGACCATGATCTTTTCCTTACTGTAAAGCCGCACTAATCAATATATTTATCAACTATGGATCAAATGACTTATCACCTGACTCTGCAGTTCCCCTCAGCTCTATAGAGCTTTTTAGCATCTTTCAGCTCTGTTTTAAATTTACTGTTCTGGCTCATTGTCACCACTCTCATCACTCCTGTTTCATCAAACCACTGTTTTCGGCAAACAAGCTCTGATTAACCCACTGTACGCTACCAAACAGCAGACAGACACAGTTAGCTGGTGAACATAGTGGGGCATTTAACAGCTAAAGAACCAAATATTTCCCTTAGGAGTCGGTGGCGTCAGTTAGACACTAAAGCTGTTTCTACTTTAAAAATATCTTTGATTGTGTTGCTTTATTATGTTTTCCCCCAGTGACAGACTCTAATTGGTTTGAGAGAAACACCCAAAAACAAATAGCCCCCAAAAAAACCCTCATACTTGACGAGTGTGTCTTCAGCTTCAAAGGGAAGTTGGTCCACCCTCCCTCTGAATTACAGCCGTCTTCCATCACCACTTCCAGATCCTTCCAAAAGCTGCTCCACACCAGAGTGGGAAATTCCAACGAAAGCCGTCACAGTATGGAAGGGGCATCGGGCCTTCGCAGCAGGAAGATGTACGTGTGTGTATGTGTGTGTGATGAAATATCAAAACAAACTTCAACAGACCCCATTTCCACAGCTCCAACCCATAATCCTTTAAAACAGGGGTTTTAAAAGTCTGAGACTGTGGGCCTCCCAACAGACAAAGATTGGAAAAAAGCCCCTCACCCCCACTTAGTTTACTTGCTTAGTTTTGCTCAATTCTTGGATGTCTGTGGGATCATGATAATGTTATTTGATCCCATAGACACTCAACAATTGAGCCAAGTTAGCCTAATATTACTGTTTGACATAACTTCAAACTACACCAAATACATAAAAAAGGTCTGTCCTGAGGCATTTATTAGTTTCTGACTCTGGGAAAAACAGTACAATTCCCCAAAACTACATTATCGCTGAACTCTCTCTTTAACCAAATCACGCACATTTAGGTTATTCTATGTGATCTCCTTTTGATAATTAATGTAATAACTAATGTCATATTTTTTCGCTTCCATTCACTGAGCCTCCCCTGAAACTGTTTGGAGCCCCCACTTTGGAAACCTCTGCTTTAAAAGCTTTCATAAAATTCATATAAGATTAAAAATGAATTAAGCTTGCTTTTAAAAAGTAAAAAAAATGTGTTTTTAAATTGAAACAACCCAAATGAGAAAAACATCACTCAAAGAAAACTGTGAGGGCCTGGGGTGGGTGTTTCCATATTGTAGCCCCTTCACCGTATCTTGCAATGAGCAGATGTGTGTGAGTGGGCGAGCACAAGTGAAAAAACTGAAAGAAATTGTGAAAAAACAAAACAATAACAGTTATTTTCGGGTCCTTCTTTTCTCGGCCAGCTCCTTTTTAGCAAAGCTTTTGCGCCCTAAGTGTTTTATAGCTCAGTGGCTGCCAAGAGTTCTTGGCCTGCTTTACAATGAAACTGAACAGAACCGGGCTCAACAGGCGTCCTGGGAGCAGAACAACACATCAGGTCCAATTAAGATCAGTAGGTGGAACTTATTGTAACCTGCGACACACTCACACCCCCGGTACCATGGACAACAGAAAGAGGGGCTTTGTGAAACACTTGGCCCTGCCTGCTAATGGAAAGTGAACCTCGTCAAATAAAGAAAAAAAAAAGAAGCTGGTTGCGTCTGTGTGGAGGACCTGAGGGGAGTCGTAAAATGTGATTGGTGGTTCTAAGGGAAAGGTAGAGGGGGAGGGAATCACAAACACTATGTTTGTGGGTGAGCACGTCCATATCCCCAGTTAGAGGATTCAACATGCTTGACCTCCGTGTCTACGGGCCTGTAAACCCAGACCAATCAAGCCAATTCACTGCTTACAAGACCCATGGGAAATGGAGTTGGAACTGCAATCAAAGAATACATGAATAAAAACTAAAAAACAACTGCCCTGTCTTTCCCGTATCTTTCACCTACTAAGAGGGTCATCTTTAAATACTGCAGTGGTATCCACCCTGTTTTCAATGGTCATTTCTCTTCCTTCCTTTTATTTCTTTATGTGTTCTTTTCTTTTCTCTT
This sequence comes from Maccullochella peelii, assembly GCA_002120245.1. Classification (NCBI taxonomy): domain Eukaryota; kingdom Metazoa; phylum Chordata; class Actinopteri; order Centrarchiformes; family Percichthyidae; genus Maccullochella; species Maccullochella peelii. Next base: position 34,894 of record LKNJ01002304.1, read on the forward strand.
CAGTTCTGTTCTTCCTACAGAAAAAAAGTGTGACTAAGGAATAAAGGTATCCCGAATGAGTCCCATGTCCAACAATGCATTAGTGTGTCTCTCAATACTTTCTGACATCCCTACTCTGTCAGTGACACTCAACCCCAAGCCCATTTGTTCCCACTGAAGACTGAATCTTTAAAGACATGTAATGGGGCACCCTGGGTTATATTATAGACAGATATAGAGATAAATAGCTTTATTTTTTAACAGCTGGGAACTGCAGTTTTTAGCAAACGTTACTCAAACAGGGGTTAATTGTGTATTTGTTGGGGACTATATTTTAATTAATACACATTTGGTGCCAATCGGCACCAATATGAAGATGTATGAGGGAAAACTAAACTACACTGTGTGTGTTTTCATGGTAATGAAGGAACACGTGACCCAGTGCCATGGTGTGGCTCATTGATGTGTTTTTGGTAGTTTATGGACAACAATATTGCTCTATGGCCCAGAGGAATAAGATATATCAGACGTTGGCTACACAGGCAATACTAGTCAGATTGTTGGATTTTGTCTTTAATTGAAATTTGTTGACCATAAAGACAATATAGAAACTCTCCAGCTTTATCCTAAAAGGTTACGGAAAGATTGGGGTTTTGGTTAAACACTGAAAAGGTCAACCCATCCCATCTTGTGCTCCAAGTCAGCATTGACTTGAAGTATGAGATAGACCACAAATATTTCCCTAACTTAAACCAAGTGCTTTAAGTTGTCTGCAAACAGAACCATGAATGTTAATCATGCTGTAGTTGGCAGGAGCAGATATTTTAGGGAGAACAAATGAAATATGTGGTGAACATTTTTCCAGATTTCTTTCAGCATGAACATTTTGCTTTTGAATTTTGCTTACAAAAACATAATTCGCGTGGCATCATGTTTCCTACACAATGTATTTGCTATTGCAAAGTACATGTAGTTGTATATTAACAGAATTCTTAAGAGACAGAGTTTCCTGCATACACATTGCACCTGCACATGCATTTAATGCCAGTATTAATATGAGATTGCTGCACTTCTCTCATGCACACAGACACTCCAGCGAGTGCACACACTCACGTACTCGTCTGTATTGCCCTCCCTGTACTAAAAGAGTGATGTCTTTATCACGGGGAGAGAGGTGGAGCAAATGGAATGAGAACAGAGAGAATATGACAATGCTCACATGAAAGAGAGGCCTTTCAAACTCAGGGGAGACATGAAAGACTCTCTCTCCCTCTCCTCCTCTTCTCTCTCTCTTCTGCTTCCTTTTGTTCTCTCTCTATCCCCCCTCCTCCCTCTCTTCCCCATCCTTCCTCTCGGTCTCATAATTGTACATTCAGACTCAAACTGTGAATGCTAACAAGGCTTTTAGCCACACTGATTTAATGTATCCAGTGCATTTCACTAATGTGCTACCTTTCAAATGTCACCTTTTATGTTGTTGCTGTGAATACATTTTAGCTACTATGCATTCATTTTTGGGTTGTTCAGCTCAAATTGCCTTTGGCTGCTTTGCAAAGTTCATATAGTGATAGACATCTTGTAAGGCCTCGTTCCTGCTGATAGCGGCTGTTAACAGACTGTTCCTTATTAAGTTTCTGTGCTCCGCTTGTATCAACTGTAAATAAACTGAAGATGCAACATAAGGTAAAATTACAATGAGTGACCAGAAAAGGCTGCAATCCAATTCAAAGTCCTGCATAAAATGTTGTCTTTATGAAGATATCTTGCAGCTGTCAATTGTTGTTGGCACTGTGCAGTGGTGGAAGACGTATTCAGATTCTTTACTCAAGTAAAAGTACCACTGTAACACTGTAAAAATACTCTGTTACAAATAAAAGTCCTGCATTCAAACTCCCACTGAAGTAAAAGTACAGCAAGTATTATCAGCACTCGTTCTGCAGATTAGCAGATAGATTTTTAACGATATATTAATGTTAGAGCAGCATTGTACTGTTGTAGCTGCTCCAGGTGGAGCTAGTTTTAACTGTTTTATATACAGTTAGCTAGTTTAGTCCAGTGGCCCCGACCAGAGGGTCAAGCTAAATCTGAGGGGTCATAAGATGATGAATGGGAGACGGAAGTCTTGAGTTCTGATACACAAATCTGTTTTCGGGTTTTTGGACTTCTCACTAGGTCATTAATCCAATACAGTTGAGCAAACTCCATCGGCTGATGAAGACTGTGTGGTACAGGCAAAGGTGGAGATTGAGCGGAGAATATTTTGTCAGCTGCTGTTTCCAGTGTGAAGAATGAAAGGACCGTCGGGCTCAGTTCCCACAAAGATTCATTGATCATTAAATGGATACATTCAGCTAAACGTTAAGCTAAATGAATTGGCATGGTCATGTAATTGTACAGGTCAGTCATTATATAGGGCAAGAAACAGAAATAGACATGACAGGAAAAGAAGTATAGACCTACACTAGACATTTATTATACAGGATACTAGATTACATAGGGAATGATACAAAATGATATATTATCAGAGATGGTTCAGCTGTGATCACAGGTGTAGTGAAGTATCTCAGAGCTTTTTCAAGGAGATATTTCTAAACGAATCCATCCCAACCAATGTCTGATGCTTATTCAGGTCAAAGATGTCTTTTCTCCAGCGATGTCCTTGAGTGCATGTGTACCTTCACATTTAAAGAGTGTTGCAAACCTGTGGGTAGACATAAAAGAGAAGGCTGAAGTCAGGAAGCCACACCTGTTTGTCACCTGAGTCCACCTGTTGAGGAAACCTTGACCCCCTCAAGGCTTCACGTCATGAGTTCAAGGGTCAGAATGAGCTAATGAGGGAGTAGAAGGTCATAGGTGAGAAACGGCTCCTGGGGAAGGTATGTTTTCTGTTTCACTGTGATTGTATGTGCGTGTCTGGGAATATTCCGCATTACTGCACAGTCAAGGTGAGGATTTTATCACAAATTAAAGCCAGACAGGGAGAAAATGAGACGCAGGCAGCTACTGTTTCTCTGCATTTTTACACCGAGAGGAAGGCTGGGAAAAGATGAAGGGAAGGTGAAGGAAGAGAAAAAAGCTGTTTTAATCTTTTGATCCCTTCACTTCCCATCAGGTCTCATATCAAACAAATTACCCAGAACGCACCCCTGCACACATCAGTCTCATTACCCATCTCCCCCTACTCCGAGACACTGGGTAAATAGCACTGTCTGTAGGGAGACGAAGAATCAACAACATAATGAGACTGCTGATGATGAGCTCGGTGTTTGTGTGCATGTGTGCGTGTGTGTGTGTGTATACATGTGGTTTAAGTGCTTTGCTCGGAATTTACTTGCTCAAATCAGGGTTTGAATTAGCCCTGACTCAAGACAGCTAGTATAGACTTAGGACGGCATGGGAAACACACTGCGAAAACATATTATGAAGAAAAACCTTTAATTTATTCCTAACTTGTTTATCAGTTGCAATAGAAGCCATGTGGAAGAGTTGCATAAGATATCCGGGGCGGATTGAGATCTTGTATTTGATGGGAACCATGATCCCTGTAGTCTAAGCCTGGATTTATCTGGTGGATTCTTGTATCATGTCGTATTTTTGTCAGACGAAAAGACGAGTTATTTTTTCTACAGTGAAGAAAACTATGCAAACTTTCGAAATGTCCCAAAAATAAAGAAGGATTAGGTGCATTTCCTTCAGCTGGATTGAAGTAAATAAACAGCTTTTGTATTTAATGATTCAAATTTTCTCATAAGTCTTGTTCCCACAAAAACATTCACCATTCCCTTGCGTGGTCCGTCCACCTCCATCTATCTACAACATCCATCTTTTTAAAGTTTTAAGTCACAACCCCTTACAATCCACACCATTCTCCATTGTCCTCCCAGACAAGCCAGTCATTGTCTATGTGACACTGTGACAAGGGGACCTCGATGTCAACACCAACAGTATGGCAGCAGATCATTATGTCTGGCCACGGGGTTGGTCAAAGGGGACAGGTCAGAGGTTAGGGAACAGTCGCCATTAAAGGAGCCTCCTCTGTCAACAGGTTTGTATATAGCAGGAAGAGACCATCAGTACTCACATCACTTTGTCATGTCATGTGGTGAATGGTGCACATGTTAATCATAAGGAAAGAAATTCATGAAAATGGAATGATGATGATGGAAATTAAATACAGTATGTATATCTTGTAGACACAGTTTCCTCTAATTTTCCAAGTATCTCATGCATTTCACTTAAAATATATACTTATAATATAAAGTATATATTTTTTGACAAAACCTCCAGTGACGGTCAACTTTGCATTATTCTAAGCTGTTTTAGGAAGTATCGTTCACACTGGGTTAAAAGTTAAGTTTAGTTAATTAATTTTTGATCTTGAAAACAGCACTTGACAAAACAGTCTCCTGTCAAGGTTCACTTACTCACTCATTCTGGAAGTTATTAACCATATCCAGTCATCATCATCAGATGAAATTTCTATTATTCTGAGCACTTTTAGGTCCATGTTGGCTTAAAAGTTGTGCTTGACCACGATGGTATTACTATGTGGGCAAAACAGGCAACATCCCGGGGACCCCAAAACTCTAGGGCCCCCAAAAGCTTCATGTTTACTCCGTAACCACTGGTTTGTGGTAATTTAACTGAAAATTTGTTTGGGACTGTACACCACTGTATCCACTGACATGATGAAGGGCCTGAAGGTGGATCCAGATTGATTACTGTTCCTGTTCTTAAGGGCCCTGTAATGAAGAGGGGCCCTCTGTCCCTGTATTTGACTTTTTGCCACCTTGGAATAATAAGGTTCCGTCTGCGTTCTGAGCGATTTTTGAGATATTGAGCTTCAAAATTTTTGCATTCCCAATAGCCATAGAGATAGAATCTTTTTGTTTTCTAAATAAAAAGTCCACAAATGCATACAGCTTAAAAAACCCCTCATATAATGTTAATAAGTTGTCACTGAATAAGAATATGTGAATAACTCAAGTTTGACAAAAATGTCAGATAGAACCTTATAATTCCAAGGTGACATTTTATTATTTCAGTTCATGCATGTATATTACATAAGCCTAAGTTAATGTGTTCAGTCAACTTGTCATAAAGCACAATCAAAGTTTGGCCAAAAATTGTTTGTACACAGGAGCTCTGTTATGTTGAAACAGCACAGGGTCTTGCCCAAACTGTTGACACAAAGTTGGAATCACACTTTTGTCAAAAATATCATTATATACTATCAATTAATATTTCCCTTGGGACCTATAAACAAACACCTTCAAAAACCAAAAGTACACAAAGTATTTGGCAAGAGGTGTCCACAAACCTTTGGCCATATAGTGTACTTTCATCATGTATTTATTACTTCTACTACTTAGATCTCTTAAAAATTTGCATTTTTGTATCACTTAAGGAATATTGTTTCTCAATGACCGGTGTACCTATCAAGTCACTGAGTGATGTCATAAAACAGGCTCCCAGGTACATGATTGAAATGTGTCTAACATTACTCAGAGGTGAAGGATGATTCTCCCTCCAGACTGAGAGCAGGGCAGCACAGAGCTGATGATAGTAAAGTGAGGACAGACCGCTGAGGGTGGTAGACAGAGAGAGGAGGGAGGGAGGGAGGGAGGGAGGGAAGGAGGGAGGGAGGGGGCGAAAGTGATAACCTTGTCTCTCGTTCATTGCTGTCTGCTCAGTGATTTAATTTGGTCGCGCCGTCACACCTGAGCTAAAGCTCATCCATCACAGGTACTGCAAGATCCCTCCATCGCTCGCTCTCTTCTGCCCTCCATCCATCCTTCCATTCCTATCTTTCCCTGTCCTTCTCCCCCATTCCTTCCTTTCGTTTGTTTCAAGGCTCTCTTAGTCTCTCACCACCTATCTGTCCAGATCTGTCTTAAATATGCTCTCTCTCCGTCTCACTCTTTCTGATTCTGTTCAGTGACTGTCTCTCCATCCCTTTCTGCTGTAGAACTCTACTCAGGAACATAGGTTCTATATATAACAATACTGATATGTTTAAAACGTATAAAGCTACTAAATCACATGAAATGATGGTGATGATAATGTTCTGAAGTGGTTTGTTTTATCACCATAAAGTGTAAGATATTTGATCATATTTCATCACTGTTAAGTAAAGTTTAAAGTAGTAAAGTTAAGTTGATTTAAAGTTTAAGTTTTAAATCACACTTTACTTGTATAGCATTATTTATATTTAACTGCAAAATACAAACATACATATACACACAATTGCACAAACAAGTATACACAAAGATATACAGACAAGAGAAATTATGTTGCCGTAAACTATGACTATGGCCTTCATCTATGGGCCTGGCTTAGACACACACCATCTGTGTTTTAGAGGAAGCTAATGATACTTAATGTGAACGCTTCCACTCTATTATAAAGAGTGTTTAAATTGCTAATCGATATTTTTATATCAAAAAATGTAAAAAAGCGACTACATTTAATGTGAAATTGGTCGGTCATAGTGATGAAACCACAGATAATTATCAGTCGAATGTGCAATTTCCCACAGCTCTACTACTGGTGTCTAACTCGCTTTGGTTTTACAGTCCACAACTCAGATCAATGTCGTTTCCATCAGCAGCAGGCATCTGTTTACAGTGAAAAAGCTCTAAAAAAATCTACTGTACTGTACTACCAGCCTAGCAACAAATGCTAGTTAACGACTAGCTGCAGTGGAGCATTTAGCAGCCAGATATAGTTCTCAGGAGTTGGTAGAGACCAAAACAGAGCTAAAAGAGACTGGATATTGAATACATTTATCAAGCGGATAGAAACATAGATAGAAACCGTATGAATGCTAATGTTGCTCTGTGTCTGCTGGATGTGAAAATAGCCAACTGTTTGGTGATAATATGTCAGTGTTGTGTGTACAGCTTGTTGCACTGCCCCCAAGTGGTCACACAATCAGTTAATGCACTTTGAAGTAGATTATATTATTGCGTTATTTAATGCAGAAACAGAAAGCGATAAAAAATGATTAAATGTTAAAAATACAGGTATTCAAGAGTAATTATAAATCAGAGAAATATCTGTCCCGACCTTATTCTAAAGCTGCTCATCAAAAGGTCCTATGGGCTAAAGAATAAGGCTGGTTTAAGATGCAAATTAAAAACTTTCAAATGAGAAAATTTAGTAATTTTCTGTCAGTGTTCATTTACAGAGTCACCAACTACAGCTTCTTGTACAAACCACTCAATTGAGTAATCCTCCCTAACTTAACAGTTCCCTGCAGAAAGGCTGCCAATTGGAGCAGCAGCTCATTAACAGAGAAGCTGCTGATGGGAAACAACACTCAAACTGGTCTGTTCATTCATAAGTGCGAGAGAACCACTGAGAAAAGAAGCGGTTGAACTATAGAGGACATTTACTGACAAAAAAAAAAATCAATATCTGGTTTAGAACCCATATAAATATAGATTTGACGACTTCTTCTTTGCCCTGAACGTCATGTCTGGATGATAACTATTTAAAAGCTTTTAAGAAGAGAAAGTTGGATGGAAAGCGTAAAGTGTTATAATCTTTCAAAGCAGTTTTGCTGGTGCAGCCAGAAGATGAAGGCACAGAACCAAACACTACCTCTGGTCGTATCCTTGTGCTGTTTATCAGCAGGTCTCCATGTTCTGCTAACACAGGTTCACACCCACGGCACTTTAGTACAGACCGCTCAGCCTGGGCAAAACTAATCAACGCATCCTGCAGGGAACATGGGACCCCCCCGCTGACAGACCACAGGAAGACCCTGCACACCTGAGCTCAGCCAAGTGGGCACGAGGCACACACTCATACGCACCACATGGACACACTCAGGTGCATTCAATCCGATTTATGTCTGTGCAAACAGTGCACCGCCTGTTGGTACAATTAAAGAGTAGAGTCTGTGAGTGCATGTGGATCAGATATCCTCACAAGGAGAGAAACATGGCGGAAGTCCATTTTGCTAGTCATTGCTTCTATACGTGTTTCAGGGAATGAGAGTAGCTGATGAAAAGTACGTCAGCTATATGTGTGTGTGTGTGTTTGCTGACTGTAAATGGCTCCCTGTGTCACGCAGTGGCCTTCTCCATGTGACATCAACCTCTCAGCGGACCGGTTACCATGGCATTGGCCTGGTCCGACCACACCAAAGTGACTGGACTGCTGTTTAGTGTGTGTGAGGTCAAAGCATTTGAAGTGGCTTCATTGTCACCTCATAAAAATACTGATACAAACACATTTATTTTGCACGTGTTTGCAAGGTGCGCCTCTCTTCTTACTACATATGCATTTAAGTGAGGATCATGCAGTGTTAACCGAGGTTGATCATGCATTCCACTGGATTTACTAAAGTCACGCAAATTGTGACTGTTGGTTTTGCAGGGAAAATTCTCTGCCTCTGAAGACCAGGTGCAAATACAGCGCAAATGGGATTTACAGTACAGAAGGAAGGGTGCAGTGGAGAAAAGTGCATTAAATACAGGCTTGTATAGAACAAACAATCATTATTAGAAACAAAAATGAAGCATTTAGGCTATTATTAATGAACAATATCTGATTAATGTAATGCAAATGATTAGTGGCTCATCAAACTTGAATTTGAACCTTTTTTTTATTTGAACAACTACATTTTTCTTTCTTTTGTTAACACATTTAAATGTTCGTTTGGTTGCATTTACCTCAGTATTCGCTATCACCACTTCCACCTCCACCTGCTCTACTCAGAGCTGCTGCTGGACCTGCTGCTCTCTCTGTCTCTCTACGCTACCTTGTGTATATTTTGTGTGTCTGTGATTTATCCTGTTATATCACTTCATCTCTTTTTCATCTCATATGAATATGTTTATTGCCTAATATCTTAATTTTATGACTAATATTTGGAGTCATAGAACCAGTTTTTCTCTGGTGGAGTTGAACCGTGGCCAAAGCAAATATTTTGTATTCATATGATTTGTTTTCTGGGCTTAGTAAACTGTGGCCTATAGCTCTCTTTCAGTCTTTGTGCTAAATGTTAGAGTCAGCATGCTAACATGCTCACAGTGGCAATGCTAACATGCTGATGTTTAGCAGGTATAATGTTTTATATTATTATAGAAGGCAGCTTACTTATCTACAGTAAGTGTGTGCTAATTACAATATGGACATCACATGTGAGAAGAGGTATTGGTATTGATCAGATGCCTGTAAGCCTTTAATAAATTCATTAACTAGTCACCTCTCAGTCGTCAGCATCGCCCTGCACACAGCTGAAGTGGTTTTTAATTAGCAAATAATCTCCAGACACACACAACACAACACAGGACCTGTGTGTGTGTGTGTGTGTGTGTGTGTGTGTATTTGCGGTAGCAGCAGCAGCAGCAGCGTGTGTGTTGTACGTGACTGTGTATGTATAGTATGTGTGTGTTTTTAGACAGAGTTGGCAGGCTACATGGTGGGCTGGCTGGCACGGTCTTGACCTGGTGGCCCCGGAGGGGAGAAAGCTGGCTGAGGAAACTCTCTCCCTCCTCTCAGGCACACTCGTGTTCCTTAAAAACAGCTCAGTAAACAAAATCTCCGCATTTCTCCTCTCTCTCTCTCTCTCTCTCTCTCTCTCTCTCTCTCTGCCTCTCTATGAATGTGTTATTCAATCAAGATAATGTGCTTTCAATTGAATTTATTTGAAATTTAAAAGCAATTTCTCTGCTAAAAATACTCCTCTTGTGTATTTTCTACCAAGTTGGATGTGACAGCTTTGCCAGGGCAAAAGCACATGGGAATTTGCAGAGAATACACTTCCTGACTTTGCTAAAAAGACATGGCATTTCATCTGGGAAATACACAGAAAAAGAGACATCTTCAGTACAGCATGCTGCACTCGCTTAAACCGCAGCAACGGGATTTTCGGACCGGAATTGGCCTTCGATTTTCAACCGGAGGGGACAGTCTTTTTTAAATCCAGCCATGTCTTTTCATTCACTCATTTTTCCTCATAGGTGAAGGTGGAGGGTGAGTTGAAAGAGATGTTAATGTCATGGGGGGGGGGGCGCGCACACACACACACACACACACACACACCACCACCTTCTTCCCTTAGACGAGAGCCCCAGATAACCCCACATCACCACATCAAAGAGAAGATGGAAGGAGGGAGAGAGGGTGGAGTGGGAGAATCGCAGGGAGGATCAACAGAGGTAGAGGTCAGAGAAAGAGAGGAGAGGGTGATGAAGAGAGAAAAAGAGGGAGCAGGAGTGGAAGAGAAGTGGTGAAGAAGATGTGAACACCTGAGCAGGATTGAGATATAACCGAGAGCAGGAGTGTATCTCTCTCTATTTATATCCCTGTGTGTCTCCCTTAATCTCTCAGTGTGTCTCCCTTTCTCTTGCCCTCCTACACACACACACACACACACACACACACACACAGCTTGCATGTCCATTTTTTTCGGACGGTAACAGAGCGAACAGTTCAATTAGCCGAAGCTGTCAGGACCCTCCATTTCTGTTCTCTCCTCTCTTCAGACAGAAGGATGGAGGGAAGAGAATAAAGCTGTCCGCGAAAAGCAGGAACATCAAAGCCCTTGTATTCAGCGAGAATTGTACTTCACTATGATGTGTGTGAGTGTGTGTGTGTGTGTGCGTGGGTGTTCATATGATCAGTCACCAGCCATACTGACCCATGTTCCAGCAAACAAGGCGAATGTTAATTTAGCAAAAGACATTTGCTGACATATTCACATTTTGCTTTATGCTGTGGGAGGTTTTCACTCCCATGGGCTCACCCACGTATGCATCCTATTTTATATTTCACAATGTACTTTGCCATATTTAAAGCTTTGTCTCGTTCACTTTCCTTTCAGTGTTTGCTATATCTTAATCTTAACATACAGAGTTTACAATGTAATTTAAAGTTATTTTTAGATTTTACTATCCTCATTGCAGCTGGGAATCTGTGCTGGGAGCAGGTGTGTGGATAACAACCAGAGGACGGAGCAGCAGAGGGAGATCAGAGAGAGGGGGAGAGTGAAACAGAGATGAGTGGGAGGACGATGAGACGGCCAACGCTGCTCCCCGTATCAGGAGAAGAATACACGAGGTGAAAGGTTGGCGACCCTGGTAAGATGACCCTCGCTGGGGGAGAGGTGGAGAGTGAGACATGGTGGGATGAAGGGCAGGGCAAGACAGAGGGGGGTCCGGAGAAAAGGAACAAATAACAGAGGCGAGGAAGGACATTTAGAGAACTGGAGACCAAATTCTCTTCTTATTTATTTAAAAACAAAAGTTAAATAGAGTTTACAGACTGGTATATGGTATTTTCCACATTTAAAATGTTTAATTTACTCAGGACTATGATAAACAACATATACTGTACAATTTAATTACTGTATGAAGTGAAACAAGCTATAAGCTCTTTTCTTTTCTGGAGGGAATGGGCTTCCATACGATGCTGATGAGAAGGGTGAGAGTGAACCAAAACAGTAAAACCAAAACAAGGAGCTAAGAGATGCAAAAACTGCTTGTTGAGCTTAGGGGAACTGGAGAGTCATGTGGTTATTCTCTGTGGTTTCGTTTCCATGAATGACACCTTTCACATTACACATTGTCATTTGATCCATTGTCAATATGAAAATATTGATTAGCTATAGCAGCTTTAAACCCGCAGGTAAAACATTCTTCAAAAAAGCATCTAGTTTACATGCAACGTTTGGCTTATCCAGTTAACAAAATGAACTTAAACATATAGAAAATATAGCTGGTTTAAATAGTACTTTGGCAAGTCCTTTTCCCTTATATTCAATATGCTGTAATTCTTATATTCAAACATGTGATAGTTGTCTCCTGTTCAAGCTTTTATAGCTTCTAATGAACAACCCTGAATTTACAAATAGTTTGTCTGTAATTTCTGCTTCAGGTTTCCAAATTAATCTCCTTTACATAACTTGTCTTAAATGTTGCAAAAAACAAACGAATAAATAGATAATATCAAAGTTCCCTAATATTCCCTACTTGTTCTCTTGTCCTCCGTCCCGTCCAGAGCCATGGAAACTTGTTCCCGAAATGCATGAATTCATTTTCAAAAAAGAAACCTGATCTGACCTGGGGGCATACCTAGTCTGAAATACATATTTAGACCTGATGTGAAATTGGTCAACCTGAGAAGACCCAAACAGAGAGCGAACACCAAAACTGGCAGCAGCCTGATGCCTGTGCTTCACAGTTCACACTCTTCAGCTCATATCAGAAAACACATTTTTCTCCCGTGATGAGTGTCACACACCGAGTGAACAGAGGTCATAGCTAGTCCACTTGGATCCATTCGTATATTACACATACTGACATACACCCCAAGACCCGCAGCAGAGACCTGACCATACCCGACCTGATCAAACTGAATATAATTTGGACCTGGCCTAACTCAGGTCTCAGGTCTGGTCTTGGTTAACTGAGTGGACCCATGAAGACCTCTATCCCACACAACACAAGAACTCTCCCTGATCCATGGAAAATACAGTGCAGAGGTAAAATCTTTAGTGGGTTTAAATAAGTCATGAAATACTTATCAGAGCTGTCTTTACAGCATATACAATTCAAATAATTCCAACCAATCTAAGTGCTTCAAAGACATTTGAGTAATAGGAGTGCCAGCAAAAAGAAGGAAGAAGAAGACAATGAAGGCTCCTGGAGATACTGGAAAAACTTGAAAACCCACACACACAGTAATTATAGCTTTGAGGACATCCCTGACCTTTAAAAATAAATTGTAACCCTAATCCAGCCCCTTGTAGAACTGAGAATCAAACAAAATGTCTTTGTTTTGAATGGCTTTCTCCTGTCTCTAACCCAAAACTCCCACATATTCATACAAGACACAAGACTGGAACCAAAACCCAAGGCCACTGGCACCTGTACTCGTTCCATCAGTCTTTCCAAGGTGTCTCTCCCTTATACACCATCAAGTGAGTAACCCAGTTTGTGTAGGATTTGGTCATGGGAAGGACCGCTGCAGACACAGACAGAGATGAATAATGTGTGCAGCTATTGTCACTCTTGGAGTCCAAGTCCTGCATGCGGTTCTTGTCTCTGATCTAAGGCCCAGGAAAAGCCTTGGCAGTATGTGTGTGTGTGTGTGTGTGTAGCATAGAGAAGGTCCTGATGTGGGTGAAACAGTGACAGGTTTGTTACTTTTACACCATTTCCCCCCTCCGTATACCCTTGTGGTAGTGCAGAGGAGTTTTCACAGTTTGTACACACTTACACACACAACATTCACCCTCTCATGCAAACACACACATGTTGCATATACAAACAAACACACACAGAGACCCTCTGATCCTCGTAAACCATGTAAACCACAAGAGGAAGCTGTTATTATGCTCCCTGAGGAGCTCACAGGGTGTAATTTAAAAAAGATAAGAGGACAAATTAGCTGAGAATTCATTATGTGTTTATATTCAGTGAGTGGGCATTATGGGAAGGTTTTTGAATGCCGACTGTTGGTAGGATAACTTCACAGCATAACCAGCGGCAATGGAAAATGTATTCTATCTAGTGTTTTCTTAACGGATCATTTAATCCGAATGGCATCTGTTTAACCCAAAATATGCGAACATCAATTGAATTCGTACTTGCTTTTGTTAACATATTTTAGTATAGTTTCATCCGTGTACAGGAGATTTGTTATGATTTCTTGTTTCTAGGAGAGGCAAACAGCTAAACCTGATCCGCTGTGGAAAATCAACAACGCAGGTGGAAAAAGGTTCAGACAGCAAACAATCCATCTTTAGATTCATGTTTGCCTGTTCACTTCCATTTTGTTTGCTTTCTCTGCTGGCCTGGGTAGCATAAATGTGGGGGTTGTACTTGGCGGTGGGATATATGTAGGCATAGAGAACTGGGAAGTTGGGGGTAGAAAGGGCAGATGTTGGGATTAAATGAGTGGGGTGGATTTTGAGCTTGGAGAGTTAAGCTGTACATAAAGAACGAAGGGTTTTTTAAAGGCTTTTGGTCAGGGTGGTGGTTCTGCATGTAATGACTCAAAGAAACCTCTCCCTTTTTTTATAATAAAGAAACAAACCTGCAAATTAGGATAAAGGTTATTTTTAATACTGTTGATGTGGTGCACTACATAGTATGGTCTTAAACCTACATTAACTGATTTTCCTGACCACTTGGGGGCAGCAAAAACAAGCTGTAAACACAACACATGCATATTATCCCCTTTTAACTTGATACAGCAAACTTGTAAGCAACATTAGCATTCATTTGGAGTCCTGTTAGTGTCCACCTGATGAATGTAAGTCCAATATTCACTCTCTGTTTTGGTCTCCACCAACTTCTCAGAAAAATATCTGGCTCTTTAGCTGCTAAATGCTCTGCTATGTTCACCAGCTAGTTGCTAACTGTCGGTCTGTTTTTTTTTTTTGCTAGGTAGGTAGCATACAGTGTTTTTTGGGGGGTTTTGTATAAAAATAGCAACAATGATGCTGATTAGAGAGGTGAGAGTGAATCAAAACAAAAAAGTTGCAGGCCATAAAACCAAAATAACTTAACATTAAAATGATCTGTAGATATGAGGGGAACTGCAGATTTGAGTGATAGTCATCTGTACACATAGTCACTGATAGAACAATATTGATTTTAACAGCTTTAAAATGACACTCCAACCAAACACACCCCTTGCAAGTTTGAAATGTGGCTATTTCAAAAGAACAGTGGTGAAGGTGAAAACATGGCCAAAACATGGCAAAATACATGTTTTCTAGCTACCTTCAATAGATCAAATATGGGTGGACTATCACTTTAAAGCTACACAAGGCATCTACATGTTGGTGGCCAAAAGATGACAGCAATCTTGGAAGATTACTTCTGTAAATTTCACACAGCAAACTTCACTTTTTAGCAATCTGTCCTATCTGCGATGACTCACACAGAAAAAAACCAAAGGGAGGTAAAAGATGAAAAAATGGTGAGTCCAGGCTTCTGTGGCTGTTCACTGCTGTTTCAGAGGCCGTTTGTATTTTTTGCTCAGGAGATTTGATCTGTCACTCCCAGAGCAACAATACCAGAATTTCAGTTGGACAAATAGATTTAATAACACGGGGATGGGACGCTTCACACAGTGGTACAAACCCATTTCCCATCTTCCCATTTTCTGGAACTCTATAGGGCCATTTTATAAAGAGTGTGGGTTTTTTTTTCGGGGGACTGGTTGGCTGGTTGGGATGTTATTGCATTAGTGTGTGTGTGTGTGTGTGTGTGTGTGTGTGTTTGTGTGTGTGTGTGAGAGACCCACAATCCAAAGACGACGAGGGGGAACGTGAGACTGGAATGCTAGGTTTCACTTAATCATCTCCTGATGCTAGTGTAAACACTGAATCTGATTTGAGCTAATTGGGTTTGTAGTCAGGGTAAATAGTGTAAAAGGAAACCGCTCGCACATTCAGCAGGATCTTTCCCACTCACAGTCACCTCCTCTGTTCACTCCAGCTTCATTCTTTTATTTAACCAGGAGGGCAAAATGTTGACACAAATGAAACTTGTGCCAGGCATTTTTTCCCCCCTCTATTCCTCTGATCTGCTGTTATAAAGAGGCTTTATTTCCCCTCAAAGTCATATGTAATTTCCATAATGTTGTTTGGTTGGACCATGAGTTTTTCCTGCTCGGGTATTTGGGTAATTTGATTTTTGAGAAAATAAGGGCACAGGAAAGAGAGTGAGAAGGGATGATATATATAAATATATATACATATATATTTAAATAATCTTTAAATCAATTTCCTGGCTTTGGTTTTTGAGATATTTCACATTTATGGATCACCCATCACCCTCCCTTCTATCCCTCAAATCCCCCTTTTTGGCATTCGCAGCGCAGTCTTGAAAAGTTTTTGCAGTCCAGCTTCTTGTCACTCACATCTCCCTTCTCTTCCTCTCTCATCATACTCAGTAATGTAGTCACACTGATTGCATTCTCCCACTAATCTAATTCTTCCCTCTTTCAGCCCCCCAGAGACTTCGAGTGGATTCACATCACATCCATTTCAGTGACCCCCCCCCCCCTCAATTCCCCCATCCTCATGACAGCACATACTAACTTTGGATTGAAAAGGCCCATAAGCCTCGCCTGCCTTTACCACTCGGATCACATTACCGCCTGTCCAAAAACAAACCCCGCTTCAGCAAACTGCTTGGATCTCATTATACATCCACAAAAACCAGTGGACATCAGTGATCCACATCAAAATGAAACCCAAAGGGGATCCTACCCTGAAATTAAGATAACGTTTATTCCCAAACAGCAGATTCCCTTTATCATATTGTTAATTTTACCACAGCAAATGTAATTAGCACAGACTTCAAAAGCGGTGGCTATCGCTACATGACACTAATTTGATCTAGATTAGCTGTCCCATTCTCACAAAATGCATATGACCAGATATTAAGCCTGCAAACCTACGGAAAAGGGACCTTTACAGGGAATCAAGAACTAGCTTTGCTCAGGAACTTCAAATCCCATGGTGCATTGCTAATCCCTGTGTTAGAATGATCAATGGCTCCCCAGGTCATTAGGGTCAAAGGCTGCCAACTGGACTTGTTAGGGGTCAGTGTCCCTTTGAGCTAAAGAGACAGACGAGACAAAACAAGCATTTTTCCTCGCCTTTGGAAAAAAAAGCAAAATCAAACGGCATCTCCAAGACATAACAAATCAATCTTTCTTCTTCTAGCAAGAGATCAAGATTGATTATCTGGATGCACACAAGCCTTCGTGGGTTTTTTTCTGAAATGAAAGGATAAACAAAACAATTCAATAGTTTTCAAAAAAAGAGTACTTTTCCTTCAAAGAATAAGAGATGTAGCTACCGTATGTCCTTGCCTGTGTTTGCCGTCTCTGCCTTTTGGAAACAGTAAACATCCACAACACAAATCCCTGCTGCTGAAACAACTCAGCCAGGCCCTCTGCTTATACACTACCTGTATGTGAAGGTCATTATTCCATCACTCACATCAAGCTCTCTTTCCATCCGTCTCTATTGCTTTTGTTCTCCTTTTTCAATAGAAGGCAGCTAATGGCAGCGTCAAAACCACCCAGACAGAGAGGTGTAAACACAGAAACACTGATCCCACAAAGCTCCCCATTTCTTCTGCTTTCTCTTTCTCGAATGACTGAATGTAAATGAATTGAAAACAGTGATCTTCCCTCACAGCAGGGGGAGTGATGGTGTTTGTGATGGACTGGCTGATTGTTAATACGCGAAGGCAGCAGGAGCAAGCATCGCCGTGTTATCAGTATTTTTTGTTGCAATCATTTAAATCACTCAAGGTATTTGGCGTTCTCCACATCTGCATGCCTTGAGAAGCAGCAAATGAAGCTTTATGACTAGATCTGCAATTGCACAGTAGGCAGAGTACAAGTGGAAGATGACTTGTCAGTTATTTCTACCTGTGTTTATGATTACGTGTGTGCCAAGCAAGCAAGCCTGTGTTCATCTCAGTGTGTTAGTTAGCCAAAATGTGCCAACCAAAGTGTGTTCCAAGGTACGTGCATCCTATTTGCACACTTTTATGACAACTACAGTGTGTTTTATTGGTTGAGTATTTTGTCAGAGCAAGTGTAGACATAGTGAGCTTCAGAGCAACCTGCTTAGTTTCCATGTGTCTTTTTGCATATCATGTGTATCATGTGTGTGTGCTTTTGTGCTTCCCTATATGAGTGTACCTTTGTGTTTGTGTGCACATTTGCTCATTGTTGGGTGCATGCCCGCCCGATGCCACAGGTATCGGTGTGCTCAGTGGAGTGTGTGTCGCTACACCTGTTCTCCCCTCAGGGAGGCGCTGTCCATGGCCAGCTGGCAGAGCAGAGCTGGGACAGAGGATTGGACAGATTGGATAAGCGGTGGGACACTGGGATGAGCAGAAGACATGGCTGAAGGTGAGGGCAAAAATAGAGGGAGTAGGAAAAGTACAGAAAGAGGAACAATAGGTAAGAGCTAGATAGATTATCCAGCAAGCTTTGTCATAACACTAAGGAGGGCATATGAAGGGCAAATATGATACGCTATGTAAACGCTATTATAATCAAGTACAGCTCGTACTCCAACTTTTTGCATCCTTTGACTTGATTCATGCAAATAAATACATTTATATTGAACAGAACTGAATATTCATTGTACTGCGGCTGTCTCAGTGTGATAACATGAAATGCTAACACCTGCCAGACATAAATGACAAATAAGATAGTGCTTAGCCCAAAATGTCAAAGAAATGATGAGCGGCTATGCCAAGAAAAGCTTGAATTTGTCTTGAATGACTAAGATCTTAAGGAAACAACATTCATTCTGAATCAGAATGTTATCTTCTAGAATGTGAAGAATAGAATCTAGAATTGTAGAATACAATTTAGAATATTCTAATATTCGATTTCTAAGTCCTAGAACATTCTAAGTCCTCGGAAATATTCGACTCTAGAACTGAATGATGTTTCCAAGGACAGGATGTTCTTTATTGATAAAATGCATTCAATATGCTGCAGAATGCTCCATAATAGAATAGGGTTAGGGTTAGGGTTAGGGGTACTATCTCATAGTAAAACATTCTATTGAATAACAGAATGTTCTAAAATAGAATATTCTGATTTGGATTCAACATTCAATCCTATTTCATTCTATTCTAGATTAGAATTATAGTGCTTTAGAATGCAATACATTCTTGATCTAGTGTGATAGTGTGATTTGTGGTATTAAAACAAAATACAGGGAAAGAAAAGCATTTTTCCTCACAAATGATGTGACCAACCCCCCCACCCCATCTTTGCCAATGAATGACGAGCGTGCCACCCGGTTTTGACCTGTAATTGTAGCACCCACACCGATATCCAACCTGTGTGGGAAGATCAGTCATTTCCAAAATGTCACATCACAGTGGTGAGATTCCTTACTAAAATTAACCAAAACCCAAGCAGAAAGACAGAGGAATTAACAGCTGAAGAATGGGGGGGAATTTTATTATAAAGGACAACAAAAAACACGCATTTGTCATGATTTGGCCCTTGGTTCTTTTATTTTGAAGTCCTGTCTTGTGTTCCCGCCTCCTGTCTCAGCCCTCAGTGTTTTCACCTGTGTTCTGTACTCACCTGCCCCTGATCCTCTCGTCAGTCCCTTCCCTATTTGTACCTGTCCTTTTCAGTTGGTTCTCGTGGGTTCATTGTTCTATGTCGTGTGCTCTTTGTCCTGCGTTCTCCCAGCCTGTCTCCCCTGCCTGTTTATCTGCCTGTTTACCTGCCTGTCATCTGCCTGCCTGCCTACCTGCCCGTCTACTCATCAAGCAATAAAGCTCCCTTGTCTCACCTCTGCCCGCTGTCTGCGCCTGGGTCCTTCCCCCACCTGCTCCTCAACCTCCCTTGTGACAGTATTAACTGTAAAAAGTATAAAATATTTTCTTTCAGTGGTGACTACATCAGCTACATCAGGCTTTTACGGGCCCCTTACCCACTTTGACTCATACTGAATTGCATGATGGCTTGTACAGTATGTCGTCATGATAACATGATATTTGTCTGTATTTGCTTGTGTCTAAAATATTTCTCTCCATTTCCTTCTTTCACCCTGTGTTAGACTCATTTCACTGTCTGTAACCTCATCGCTCCCACTTTCTGTCTCATGGGTCTAGTTAGGATGTGTGTATTTGTGTGTGTGTGTGTGTGTGTGTGTGTGTGTGTGTGTTTCTCTGTGTGTGTCAGCCTCCCTCTGTCCTGCCTCCAGGCTGAAGTGTCAGACAGGAGATGTCTCTCTTCCTTCATATCCAGTTGTTAGCTTAAATACTGCTACACTACTGCAAACAGCCGAGGGGGTCAGCCAACACACCTGTACATATACAGATGCATACTGAATATATTACACAAACAATATACTGTATGAGTATACTGTATACATGTAAACTATAAACACACCTAGGCAAACACACACATCTCATATCTCATTAGTTGGCAGCTGCTTCATATCGTCACTGTGTTCAAGCTCATTCAGCAGGGAACATATGTAGAGCTTACTCTACACACACACACACACACACACACACACACACGCATACAGTCTCACATGGTATAATTTAAGTAATGTACCCAGTGTGTTTGCTGATACACACATTCGCATGCACCGATAAACCCACATGAGGATAATTTAGATAATGTACTCATCCTCCCTCTTGCTTACCCTCACACACACACACACACACACACACACCTCTAGCTCTATCCTATCTTCTTTCCTTTCTCCCTTTCTTTTTCTCCTTCTCTCAGACTTTCACACGCATACACTCACACACACACACACACACACACCACACTTGCTATCCATAGGCCCGGTCCACTGGGAATACAGCACGGCAGAGGACGGAAGGTGAGACAGGAAACAGAGTGAGTGCTGAAAGTGATAGTGGGTAGAAGATAGATGTATAGGCCGAGAGGTAGTGAAAGAGGAGAAGAGAGGGGGGGAAAGGTAGAGAAAGGGTAGAGCTGGGAAGAACGAGACAGTGAAAGTGGTGAAAGGGTGGAGGAATTTGAGTAAGCAGGGCCAAAGAGGGTACAGAGCAGAAAAAGCAAGGTTTGAGAGGTATGGGAGTGGGATGGAGAGAACAAAAAATGAGTGCCAAGTACCTCAGAAATGAACTGGCAGGCGCAGAAAGAACCAAAGAGACTTTCTACACGCACACACACACACACACAGTTTGAAATTGAGCCGATCTCAGCCCCGCATTTGAACCAACGGCTACACCCAATGTAGGCCATTCCCAAACACTTTTGAATTTGGTCCCGCTCTCCTCTCTCCAGAAAAGAGAAGCGTGAAATTGACCAAGTCAAAGCTGTGGCCTGAGCAAAGCTGATTTTCTGCCATTGTACCAGAGGCCGCATCTATCCACTGTGATTCTGCTGTTGTGATCTGGGACAGAGTTTGTGTTTCACCCTTGAAATTCTTTATGAGGCTTGTGTTACGTTTGGGATCATGCTTTTTTGTGTTTATAAGCAAGAGCATGTGTGTCAAATGAAAGTGTACTCATTTAGGTTTCAATATGATCTATTTTTTAGGCTGATGCTAATACCAGCAGATTTATTTTTAACTTAAATTAATAGCTTAATAAATTAATTTAACCAAATCCTCATACCTTAACAACAAGAGATTTGCCTTCTAAAATGACCTGTATGAGCGTTTTCTCATCTGGCACCCCTCCAGAGACAGAACTTAAACTCTTTTGGTAAGTATTTTTCATTTTGACCCCAAAATTTGTAAAAATACGGCCCAGGTTTAAAAAAAGAGTTTCCCTTTAAATTAGATTTTCTTGACAAAAAATTCTTATCACAAGGACCACTTCTTGATTCTTCTTCTTGATCACTTGATTTTTCCAGTATTTTCAGCCACATCTTGTGGCTGTTATCAGTGAATGGAGTTCCAGCGGTGAAGGCCATCCATGAGTTACGATGCTTCCCCATGTCTGACCGCCTGTTATCACATGACTGAAATTCCATACTTAGGTCATGTGATAACTGAACCATCTCCATGACAATTAAGCTAATTTCATCTTCTGCTACGAGATGTGGGTGAAAACACGGGGAAAAAAAAAAAAAAAAAGAGAGTGGACCTTGTGATTTTTTTGTCAAACTGAGCCCATTCCTCACTCAAAAATAAACTTTTACTAGGTAGATAAGGGTGAGATTTATGTTGTATCTGAAATTTTGTTTTCTACAAGAGAGAGGGTAAATGTAAATCTGGTTAAGTTCCCCACCTCCAATAAAGAGCAGTGCACAGCCGTCTCCCTAAGCTTTCCCTTTCCTATTGGAAGCAATTGGGAGTGTCTCCCATGCAGTGGATGAGACAGTTCCAAACGGGGCTAGGTCATAATTGAAAGAACTACTAGTGAAAGATCTGTAATCCATAACATTAGGTCATTAAGGGAGACTACAATTCAACACTGGTTGAAGTAAGATTAGTAATTCCTTATCGCAGGCAAAAGCATTTCAGTTTACAGAATTCTCAGTAGAATCCTCCAATGTTACACTCTTATCAGGAAACTTGAATCTGAAACATATTTTTATCACCATGTCTGTGTGCGCATGTACTTACAGTCTGTGCTGTATGTGTCTGTTGTCTGTAATCTACACCAGCTCCCGACTGCATTCACACTGTGTGCATCTGTTGGTAAATTTAATACACCCGTGTTGTCACATATGATATTTAGCTCTTAAACACCCTGGTTCTGTGCATCACTACTCTTCCCCCTGTCCGATTCTGTTATGTTCTGACGTGATGAAAGGCAACTCAAAACAGCTTTATCTATGGCGCGGCGGGGACAGAGTCTGTGAAATGTGGCAGTGGTTTTGGACCCACAGGAAGGCTGAATAGATAAGAACCAAAACCAGACGTGCTTATGAGAGAACCAGGGAGGGAACTGGATTCTGCTCTTGGAGAGAGGTATGCGCGCTTTAAAAAACATCAGCTCTGTTTTGCTTTTGCTGCATTAAGACCTGCTGCTTTGGCACACCACGCACACACTCACACAGACACACATGCTCAGCACTGCGTATGGTTTGCATTGGTTCTGCTGCTGGCTTTTGTAAACAGCACTAACTGGTTGTGTATGTCTGAGTCCTGCAAGTTCTCAGACTTCTGAATGAAAGGCTACCTCTATCTCTCTAGGTCTCTCTCTGTTGCCCTTTGAACTGCTTTACCGTATGGGCTGTCACAAGCGTGTGCTCTTGTCACGCGTGTTTAGGTAAGTCTGTGACATGTGATCCCTGCAGACCAAGGGTTACACACATTCAATGTCGTCCACTACTGTTGACTGTAAGTCCGTTGAGGACAAAAAATGTGTATCTGTGCCCATTAAGTTTGCCCTTGCTCATTTCCTGCATTGAGTCCTTGCCTTGAACTTTGTGGAATTTCGTGACAAAATGCTTAATCTTGGTCTTAAATTTAAACTGGTTTAATCAGACTGAGACACTACTACTGTTAAAGGAAAACTGACTGTTATTTGTCATATTCTCATTTTTGTCCATTATGACTATTAGTCATGATAAACATTTTACTCATTTTGGAATGCAGACTCTGGCACAAACAACGTTGATCAGTACCAAGATTGCAACCTTTCTGCAAATAAAAAAAAAAAAAACATAGATTCAACAGCTATAGTAGGACAAACGTCTTTAACAGGCCGTTCACACATACAAATTCAAAAACTCGGGGAGCGACAGGCTGCTACTCATGGGGAATGGGACCTGGTTGCAGTCCGCTGAGCTACAGAGATTTAAATGGCACCAATACCGATTTGGGCTTCATTGTTGTATTAAAACAGTTTCAATAACACGTACTACAAGGTGAAAAAAGATAGCAAACAAAGCTATTCTGCACTCTGGAAACGAACGAGGAAACGAACAACTTCGTCGTGTGGAGTACGGTGACTATGTCAGAAAACAACTGTCCAATTGTAGCAGAGTATGTAAATTACACGCTCAGCGCAACACACCCACGATTTAGGTCCAATGTCAACGTTCGGTGCGAGGAAGACCGAAGTTTGAGTTCCGTCACAGACCTTAAGGTTCACTGTTTTTAAAAAACCATAACCATCTTCTCTTAACCTTAACCACATCTTTTAGTTGCCTAACCTCAAACATATCTTAACCATAATTTAATTTGCCATAACCACAATCTTAACCATATCATAGTTACTATGTGCAGATATTACAGAAAGAAAACAAATTTAAAAAGTATTGACACTGAACTTAGTGCCATAGTGATATGAGACAATTTGTTATGGTTGCATGATGGATCCACTTCCTGGTCAACTTGCTGGCTAATTTACCTGCCATATTCATGCGCTGTGGACAGCCTGACACTAATGCCTGACACGCTTATTTTGTGAGCGTGCAAGACACGTTGTGTTTTCCTGCAAGTTTCCGAATTGCAAAAATAAAATGGCCGCAAGCACACCATTCTGTTCTGCATTGGCTGCCACTGTTTGATAAAGGTTGACTGCAGCTGTTGCTAATTGCTTTACAAATTGCCACTAATACAAGAATTACATCACATACATAGCAAGTATTTCAAATAGGATATTTCCAGGTGACTACTCTGTGTTTAATTTTGGTCGGACTCAAAGACAATGTTTGAGACAATTATTGTTGATTTTAAGTTTTTTGGAAAGTTGTACAATGCTTCTGCTCCTTGCCCCAATAACTGCCTTTACTGCTGGAGTCCACACTTCCCAAACCTCTACAACTATAGGGGTTGTCATGTTGTTGTGTGATAGGAAACTAATTAGAAAAATAATAATAACAACGACCAATACTCAAATAGACAAAAATATGAGAATAAGATCCAGGTTGACAAATACGGTCATTTCTCTTGAATGTCCTCCTGTAAATGAGAGACAGAGAAACATTATGTTTGTTGCTTCTAAACAAACACTAAACACTTCCAGATTCACTATTAATACTCAGTGTGTGGTTTGGGTTGGGAGGGGAGGCAGTTCATGAACTTTAGGGGTTTTTTTTGTATTTTTATTCTTCCTTTTTAATCCCTGTAATTTTGAGTTTTCTTTTTTCTTTTTTTTTTGATAAATGTAGCTGTCACCCAAGTTTTCCTCATAGGGACAATAAAGACAGAGTAACTGGAAGATGATGTGATTATGCAGGAAATCAAATCAACACAAACACGCACACATACACACAAAGAAAAATAGAAAACTGATCCATAAAATGCTGATTATTTGCTGCAAATACTTTGCCAGGGCTGTTTTTGATTCTGATAATTGAATGATTTGAATTGAAATGAATTGACTTGAACTGAAGTTTCAAAAGCTACAGAAGACACATAGTCTCACACACGAATGCAGATACACTAACCCACATCTTGTCCAAATTAAGACAGTAACCCTACCCATGTCTACCCCTCATCCCCAGTCACAGGAAGTGAGGTCAGCGGAGAGACAGTGTGTGTGTGTGTCTGTTTTGATGTGTCCCCCCTGGTGTCTCCTTTCTCTGGGAGATTGGGTTTCAGTCATCACTGAGGCTTGCTAATTAATGTCACAACCTGCTAGCCGTGTCAGCACCAATTTACTACGCACACACACACACTCAGGGACCTCAGGCCTATACACACCTTTACACCTATATACACACACACTTCCTCTCCTCACCTGTCACAATTAATGTCATACTTTTCCCTCTGACTTTTAGGCTTTTCTGCTTTCCCCCTCTCTCTGTGTCACTCTATCCGCACAGTTTGCTTCCTCTCCTCCAACATCTCACCATCTTTCTTTCTGCAGGTTCTCCACCTGTCCTTATTCACCTCGCTGTCACTACCAATTCTCCACCTCATTCTTTCCCTCCCTATCCCCTGTATCCTCTCTCCTTATCTTTCCTTGTCAGTGCCCCTTCTCCCTTTAGTTAATTTTTTTCTTCACACATCTTTCCCCATATCCTGTTGGAAATGCGCTCCATCTCCCTCCCATTCCTTTTTCCTTCATCATCACGTCTCTTTAACTCCATTTGTCATCATCCCCTGTTGATCCATTCATCCCAAAACATAAAAAAGGGATACAGTAACCTACAACAAATCAAGGACTTAAAGAGTCCATAGATTTTATACATCAAGTTCAGTTGTCAAACTTGTCAAACGAAGTACAACTCAGCCTGAAAAAACAGCTGTTTAATGTCTCAAGTGACTCAGGAGGAGCTTTTCTAAAGTCTTCAAATGTTTAAAAGAAAGCCTGCGTTAAAAACGGGAGATGCTGAGTTTGAAAGACACAAGCGTTTTCCAGGCAGGGAGGGTCTAACGAAAGCTGGTGTCAAGTTGCATTATGGGAGTTGTAGGACCCATTGTTGGTGCTTGACCCATACTAGGAACTAAAAGTCACTACAGTCAAGTTTCCATCCATATTTAGTGCACATTTTACCAGAAAATTTGCAAAAGAAGATGCAAATGAATGCACGTTTCCATCCACTATGAGTATTGGGAGCTGGGAGATAAACAGTTCGTGGCGCTAATTCTCCAGTCGGGTGCCATTAAACTATTGCAGAATAAGAGAGATGACATAATTAAAACAGCACCAGTCAAACCTCAAACTGGACAACGATGTAGAAACCGTGATGTAAATATGGCTTTTCTGTTTGTTTCATGCATTAGTTTGAGGAAGGTTACAGTCTCCTTGTCACTCCACATAGATCTGATGTTTTCGTTCATTGCTATTATTCGGAAGCTTCTGTGACAAATAAGTCACATACTTCATGTACTTCATGATTTATTCACTAAGTCGGTTTCCATTTTTATCGATCCACCAACTTTTCATCACATCAACTTTTTTATTTTTTATTTCAGGCGTTTCCACTCAAGTTTATTTATGCGCAAATTGAAAATGGACATAAAAACAGGTGGATGGAAACGCACTTAACACCTCAACGTCTGCTGCTTTGACTTTTATGATTTTTTATCTGTGCCTTGCAATGGCCCAAACACTATGGAAGTACAATACTAAATCACTGGAGTGCCCATTTAAGATGGGCACTCCAGTGTCAATTTTAAAAAAGTTTAAAATTTATGATATTCAAACTTTGATTAATTAGTTTTTTAATTTACATGTGATGCCTGGAGTACATTTTTTGATTAGCTGAGACGATGTTCCCCATTAGAAAATTGGGGAATTGAAGCTGTAAAAGCTATTAGAACTATTTAAGAAGGTATAAGAAGGGAAATAAAGTGAAATTGATTGTTATTCCAGAATGTAATAAAATAAACATATGAAATAAATACAAATATGTATCTATTTTATTATTCCATCAACTCAATCAATTGGGTTATTCAGTTTAACCCAAATGATTGAAAATTCATTCATAAAAATGTTTTACACTTTACAAACATTTACATAATCTGACACTGGTTTACAGTTGGATGGAAACTATCAAAGGTACTGTAGCCATAGTGTCAGCTAGGCTACATGAACCCCCCCCCCCCACAGGACACCCCCTGTGTAGCTTTCCAATACAGTCATGTTAAGATGTGACCTCGTGTTTAACCACATCATTCCGTCCTGCTGGCAATCAATAATTTGTCCAGCCAGTCGGCCAGCCTCACTCTACCTCTGATGTTGTTGTGTAGGCTATGCGTGTTCATGTCATGGTGTGTAAGTATGTTAATGTGTGCCTGTTTCTATGTGTGCGAGTGTTTGCCCCTATCATTAGCCTTAATGATTGACAATGTCCTCCTATTTCCACCTCCCCTTCCCTCCTCCCTCCTCCCCTTCCTTCCCTTATTGACCCTCCTGTCAGCGGCCTGTCACTGGGACTTCCTCACGTCATCAGTAGCAGGACTTTATCTAGATGGACAGTCAACCCCTCTCATGTACCTTCTGGCTTATCTGGGATACAGTATCTGGCAGGGAGGTAAACAGAGCGTGTGTCTGTGTGAGTGCATTCTTGTTTTTCTCTCTTTAAAAGGGCAAAATGTCCTTACAGGAGTAGAAAGGTGAGGAGAGAACATTTTGCTGCTCACTTCTAGGGATAAGATTTCAGGCACATTGGGGGTTGGCCTTTCAGAAAGAAGGTCTCCCAAAAAATCACTTGCACACTCACTTACAGCAAAAAAAAAAAAAAAAACTGATTAAGTTTGTCTGCCTACATATACCAGAGTTGCAGTAAGTACAAATTAAAGTACAATAAAAGGATTCCAGACAGCATGCATAACTGTTTCCAAGTGTTTTAAAGGTGAAAACTTGCAGTGCAAAATCCTCTTCCTCACACCCTGATTCTGATGTTGAACATGATGATGATGTATTTAGGTTAACCTTTAATCAGAAATATCAAAATAACAATGTAGCTCTTTTGGTGACTCTTTTAAGTGTTTGCCCTTCAGTGGTAAGAAGGAAAGCTGATACATAATGATGACAGGCCTATTTTAACATTTGGTTATTGGCTCAAATATGTATGCCCATATTGTGAAAGCATTAAACAAAGAGTGAAACTGTCTCATCTTTAAACTTAACCAGTCTAAATTGACAGTTTTTTACCATTCCTGTACAGTCACATGACTGAATCATCTATTATTAGAAAATCGAGTGACCAAGGTGCTTTCTTCAGTTGAGAAGTGAAATCTAACTCTCTTAGATTTGGAGAAAGTAGTTCATGCTTCTATCTCTCATCTTTTACATCATGTCTGTGTGCCTTCCAAAACCATTACAAGTCACTGTTGAAACTATTGTTCAGGTTTCATTAGGTTTAGGCACAAAAACTACTTGGTTAGGTTTAGGGAAAGATCATGGTTTGGGTTAAAATAAGTACTTGGAGGGGGGGGGTGTATTAAGGTGAGGAGAACTTTGTCGCCGTGGTTATAATAATAACTACATGGTTAGGGAACGATCGTGGTCATGCTTTAGAACACAACAACATTGACTGTCGGATGACAGAGGAAACAGGAAACGAACAGCTGTCTCCCGAGTTAGAGTCTGATGTTTTGTTGACAAAACATATCTTTACATCTCTATAAGTCTTTAACAATGTTACCCGACTTCCTTCTTTGCTCATGTCATAATTCTTACGACTGCTAGAGGGTTTTGTTACTTGAACATATGTCATTTTGGGGGCACTTCCTGAAACGAATGATGCTGTCGTTCTTCTTCCGTTTATTTAGGTCTCAGCCATAAATTAGTCGGCTTTTAACAAATACCAGGAAAAGACAACACATCACCCCTATTCTTGTCTTTCTTCACTGGTTTGCATTTTTAGAAAAGATTTTTTTACACCCTGCTTTTTAAGCTTTTAATGCATTGCATGATCAGGCTTCCGGTTATATTTCTGACTTTTCCCAGAAGGTCTTTGATTAATTTTACCAGCCCTTTTTACTATGCCCATTTTAACTCTGTAGTCTGTGTTTGAGTCTGTTCCACTTTATTCATTTTTTTAATCATCTTTATTTAATTAATATTCTTCTCCTGCCTTGTTAACTCGTTATATTAGCAAATTTAGCATTTTCTCTCAGTTGTGTTTTGCTGATTGACTGTAAAGGTCTTTGTAACTGTGTTTACAACAGTGATGAATAAATAAAGTTTATTATAAGTCTATAATAATAAGTCTTAGATGGGTATGTTTTGTCAAAAAAATGGACTTCCCTGAAATAAATAAAAATCACAATCATGGACGTTATACATTGTAGTTTTCCCCATCACTGTTTTAAACATCAGGTGATCAGGTGATTTTCATTCAAGAAAATCAAAAGAGGAAGGCCTTGCAGTCCTAATCATACTGTAATGACAACTCATGAGGTGCAGTGCAAAACGCCACAGCAAAATCAAAGGGAGCATTGTAACGCTATAGGGCATAATGCAGTTAGTTCCTCTCAAGCACAGTATTCCCAGTGAGTGTGTGTGAGTGCATCTGTGTGTCTGATGTCAAGAGTGTCAGATTTTGGGGGTCTTTCCGACTGTAGTTCTAAATCTCAGTGTTTGACATGAGCTCTGAGACTTCTCTATCGCTCCCCCTCTTCCTCCCTTTCTCCCCTCATGTCTCTTTTATCTGGATTTTTACTTCAGTCAAAAAAAAGAGCAAGAAAAGAGACGGCGATAAAGGAGAGAAATAGAAAGAGGAAAGTAAGAAAGGCTAAGAGGTATTACAAGGAGAAAGAAGAGTGAAGAGGAGAGGGAGAGAAAGTGAGAAGGAGATAGGAGAGAATGACAGATGGGCCCAAAGAAGAGAGGGCTGCTGGGTTCAGCACTGCGGCAGAGCCGAGCATATGACAGCTTTACAGTGGGCTCTGTGTGTGTGTGTGCTCATAAGCGTGTATCCTGGCTCTCCTATACAAGTGTGTTTGTCAGTGTGTATATTGGCACTTGTGTGTGTGTGTGTGTGTGTGTGCTCATGTTCGTGTCTTGGCATGGTGCCAGTGTTTACCTAGGGCATTTTCAGTGTGTTGAACGTAGCCAGAGGGACCGTTCCTCCACCTGTTATCCTTCCATTCTTCTCTCTTCTCACCAGCTACAGTCATCCATCTCTATATTGACTTAACCAGTGATAAATCTGGGCCGCTGTGTGTGTGTGTGTGTGTGTGTGTTTTTTTGTGTGTGGGAGTTGCATGTTTGCTTTAGCCGCGGCCCGCAGCACATGTTGGCTTAGCGCTCAGGGAGGATTTCTCACCCATCTTAAATGCATTGAAATGTGTTTACAAGTGCTGCTGCACTCGTTTGCTCATCACAGCTTGTTTTCCGGTATGTGAAGGTTTCCCGAAATAGGCCATGCTTTGACACATTACATTACACCATAAAATACAGTGTGTGTGCGTGCGGATATGGCTGACATCGTTTGCGCTTTTTTTTTTCCCCCTTCTTTATGCTTCTTGCTCTTGTTTGCTCCAGTTCTGCCGCTCCCTCCTTCTCAGCAGTCGGTCGTTGCAGCTCCCTCTGATCGTCCTCCTCCTGCCAGTCGTAATTTCTGCACTTCCTGCTTCTCTGGCTTTGGCTATGATGTCTGGAGCCGAGGTGAGAGGTCGCGAGGACCAGGTGTGCTGGAGCTGGCGTCGACTGGTCCGGCTGCTGCGCTACCTTTGTCTCTCCTGCTGTTAATCTGGCACGGTGTGAGAACATTTTGTTCTATTGTTTTCTCCATGAATTAGGTGTTATACTAAGCTGCTTTGTCTGGCAGCCACGATTTCATGAAATGATTTGAAGCAGGTTTTGTCGTCAATTAGCGGTGTTTGGTGTATTACAAAGAGCACTGACTGTGCAGAGGTAGTTTCAGATATAAAGCAAAGTTGGTTCTAATAAATCACTCTTTATAAAGGGTTCATAAACTGCAATTAATGGCTTCATGAATTGTTCATTCAATGCATTATAGATCAGTTATAAACTATTCATAAGAACAACTTTCTGGGTTGCCAGGTTGTGAAAAATTCCTTTTGGTGTTATTTTTACTCCTTATTAATAAAGGTTAAGTCATTGATAAAAGGTCAATAGTTTCTCACCGATTTATAAGAAAACAGGTTGGCATATAGTCCCTAAGTCACTAATAAAGTGTAAATTCTTTCTAACAAACCATCAATTCTGCAGTTTCAAAAAAAGCTCTCCGAGTTAATGAGCATGCTGTGTTAGCTTGGTCACTTACGGGACAAAAGTTGCATTTGTACCATTGAGTCCTGCCTCATAACTGTCTGCAAACAACTCCTCTTTTGTTTGGCAGTTCATGCACCAACATAGGAGGTTAAAAAAACTAGATGGTGACACAAAGCTAATAAGCTAGCTACCTCCATTTTGGAATCTCCAGCTCGCTGTTCTGTCAAAGGTCAGCACTGTCAAGTCGGCTTGCTATTGGTCAGCAGTGTCAATTTATGGGTTAAAGTTCAAAGTTGAAAAAAACAAACAAGAGCAAATCCACTAATTGAGGCAATTCCATTGGAATGAATTGATTTTCCTGCAAAATTCTGCCGTTTTAAATGCTGTACATCACAAATCCTTTAAATCCAGTACATCTCATTTGAACACCAGACTGGTCCATTTTGAATACACAGCACATGTAACATGTAACTCAACTAGTCCAGTGTCAAACATTATGAAGTGTGTAAAGTATTCTAAAACAAACATTTTCTGAGTAATTCACTGTATGTAGGTTTTCATATTGCAGGATGTCCCTGTTTTATGTCAGAAGCCTGTGACTGACTTGTATTACACATTTTATGAATGTCCCCTGCTTGGATAAAGGAAAGAAGATTATATATAACTGTGATAATTTACTCAATAAAAGAACACGCATCATTTTAAGACTCTGTGGTGAGATATAATATCCCATCCTTTGTGCACGTATCTTCAATCTTGGCTACAGTTCTTTGTACCTGAACCTTGCCACATAAAACTTCCGTAACAGAGCCATGGGCTCGCTGTAACAGATGTCAGCGATGGTTTTTATTGCTGCAAGGTCAGAACTGTGCCTCTGCTTTGGGATGAGCCAAGAAGGGGAGACAGAGGCCAGCGGAGGAGTCGAGGCGTCGCGGTTCGCCTAAAAATGGAAGATGTGAGATCGTGACTGTCACACACCATTGATCGTGAGTCAAGGGTGACGTTTACTTTCAAAAGCATGCGCCGCACGGTAAGGGTTAGCTCATACGCATGCAGGACACACACATTCATAAACACACAAATCCTTTTGCTTGTAACCTTTTTTCAAAAGCAATAACCTAAACATACAGCATTAATCCACAGCTGATTGGCTATGAAAAAGGACCAGAGAATTTAGGCTGTCTGGCTTGTCTTTAAACTGCTGGGGTGGATCACAATAGGGCACAGGGTGTAATGAGAGGCCAAGCAGAAGGACCCCATAAAGAAAGCCATGGATTAAACAAAGGCTGTGGGAACGCTGGGGAAACATTGGATCAATGTCAGAGGAAAGTTGATTTAATGTTGCATGTGAGCTGGGGACATGCTGTTGATGTATGAAAGGTTTTACAGGGTTTAGGGAGGGTCAAGGACTTGGAGGAGTGGCGGAAGATCAGGGAGGAAAGACAAGGAGACGAAAACAAAAACAGAGGCAGAGACAGATGAACACAGACATAAAGAGGAGAGAAATAAAAAGAAAGAAATAAAGAGAGACTGCGAGACATTTGGGACTGGGAAGGGAAGTCTCCATGTGCTAACTTGTGGCCTGTGACATACCATTTGTCATGAGTCAAGAATGACAGAGGGGGAGCAACAGTGGAAACCACAATGTGATCTCTTTTCTCATCCATTCACTCTGGGCTGTCATTGTGTTTCTCTACCCTCTGCTTTTAGTTTGTCTGTTTAGACTTTGTGTGCTCATGTCATGTGTTTGTGTGCCAGCAGATGTGCATGGGTTTATTTCCCCGGATGTATCTATTGTAGCATACTTGAATGTGTGTGTGCACTGTGGCAGACGTGGAAGCTTTTATTTCCCTTGATGAATATACTGTGGCATGTTTGTATGCGTGTGGGTGTTGCTGTGTATTTCTGTACCTAGGACTGTGTCCCAGAGCACGTGCTGAACAGTATGTAAATGCCAGCCCATGCTGAGCCTAAGGGCAAACAGGCCACATAGGGGAGAGGAGAGTTTAGAAATAACTTTTCAGCACGCTATTTCAAAACACACTCCCCTCTGCTGCTGCTGCTGTCTAGGCTGACTTTAGGTACACACACACACACATGCACACTAACACATAAAGCATTTATTCCTCTCCCACAACCCAACCCCCTCACACACATCATATGACGGACATCTGACGTTTTTATGTGACAGATCTCCAATTAGGCCCTATAGACCACCTTTTGAAGAGTTTACCCCACTGGACCCCCATTGATTGTTGTTGATTTTTTTTTGACTTGAATTATTATTGAACTCGTTACACTTAAAGGACAAATCTGGTGATATTCTACATGTTTCTTATTTTTTAACAAATCCCATGAAAAGAAGCCAACAATGAATGTGTCCCACTAACAAATATTGTGTGTGTACCCGAAGCCTGATTGTTCCTCTTTGCCATAGAGCTCCATTGTTGTCCAAAACTATTAAAAACACATCAGTGAGCCACTCTGCTGCACTGGGTCACATGTTCCTTCATTTCCATGAACATACACACATACATTAATTTAGCTGGCAAAAATTTGAGGTCCAATTGGTTCTGAGGAACCGAGACCCAGCCCAGGAGGACCCGAGTCAGTCTAATTGGGTAAGGTAGGGTCTTGTTTTAAAATAACCCCTGACAAATGCACTTGTTACTCCTGTTTGAATAACGTTTTTTAAAACCTACCGGCCCCATTAGTCTCTTTTTATTGAAGTCAACCATTTTTAGAGATTTATGTCTTTCGTAGGAAAGAATAGGTTTGGTGCTTATTCCTTGTCCATAATCCCTTCAAGGACCTCTCTTTGAGAACTGCTGAAACATGACATCTCACTTCCTCTACATAAACCACAGACTCTTGTGTCAGCACCATCCTCTAACTCTGTTTCGCTCCCCTGTTCCACTTAACCGGTCTCAATTAATCCAGGAAGTCCCACTGAGATAAAGGATCTGCCCCATCTCGGCAACCAATTGTCACTCTCCTGACGAATCCACTCACCTGGTTGGCTAGATTGCAATCAGTGGGAGTTGATTGAAAGGCAAGGACACAAAAGGACAAAGACAAAATCACTTAGGCAGCCTATTAGGCCTGGAATGGTGTGCCCATTCGCAACAATACAGTACGCACTGATTATCGGCTGCTGATAAGGAGGAGGAGAAGAGTTTGCAGACCTCAGGGAGGCTGTCAAGAGGTGTGTTTGTGTGTGTGCCATAGGTAATATGCATGGAAGAAGCACTGAAATATTTTACTTTGAAAACCATCTATCATGTGGTCTGAATTCCTCGCTCTGAAATTTTTAATTAGTCAATTTCAATTTCTCCTCTTTCATATATATATATATATATATATACACTAACCGGCCACTTTATTAGGTACCACTGTTCAACTGCTTGTTAATGCAAATATCTAATCAGCCAATCACATGGCAGCAACTCAATGCAATTGGCACACTTTGGGCCCCTTAGTACCAATTGAGCATCTTTTAAATGCCACAGCCTACCTGAGTATTGTAATATCTAATCAGCCAATCACATGGCAGCAACTCAATGCAATTGGCACACTTTGGGCCCCTTAGTACCAATTGAGCATCTTTTAAATGCCACAGCCTACCTGAGTATTGTTGCTGTCCATGTCCAGCCCTTTATGACCACAGGGTACCCATCTTCTGATGGCTACATCCTGCAGGATAACGCACCATGTCACAAAGCTCACATCATCTCAAACTGGTTTCTTGAACATGACAATGAGTTCATTGTACTCAAATGGCCTCCACAGTCACCAGATCTCAATCCAATAGAGCACCGTTGGGATGTGGTGGAACGGGAGATTCACATCATGGATGTGCAGCCGACAAATCTGCAGCAACTGCGTGATGCTATCATGTCAATATGGACCACAGTTTCTGAGGAAAGTTTCCAGCACCCTGTTGAATCTATGCCTTGAAGAATTAAAGTAATTCTGAAGGCAAAAGGTGGTCCAACCCGGTACTAGCAAGGTGTATCTAATAAAGTGGCCGATGAGTGTATATATGGTTAGCACTATCGCAAGAGGGTTCTTGGTTCGACCCCACCAGTCGGCTGGGGCCTTTCTGTGTGGAGTCTGCATGTTCTCCCCGTGTCTGCGTGGGTGCTCTCCGGGTACTCCGGCTTCCTCCCACCATCCAAAGACATGCAGGTTAGGTTAATTGGTGATTCTAAATTACCCGTAGGTGTGAGTGTGAATGTTTGTCTGTCTCTATGTGTCAGCCCCGTGATTGACTGGCGACCAGTCCAGGGTGTACCCCGCCTCTCACCCAATGTCAGCTGGGATAGGCTCCAGCCCCCCCGCGACCCTCTGAGGTATATATATTTTTTTTTTTTTTTTTTTTTATAAGGTTCAGAAATAGAGAATTCAAGTACATTTGACATCTGACATTCAAAAACTATATTCAAATTGCTCAAATGTAATAAGCTCAATTTCCATCTGTCTGACTTTGTGAGCACTAAAAATATAAATATACAGGAAATAAAGTTTTTGAAATTGCACAGTTTAAAATTGAAATGCAGAGTATGTGAATGTGTTTGGACGCAGCGGCAAGTTGGCAAAATACATGGATTTGCTAAGCTCACTAACTCTCTCTTCTCATCTGCAAAGAGCCGTGTACAAAACATTCAGGGAGCAGCTTCTAATTTTATTAACTTTTAACTTTATATTTAACTTATTAACTTTATAGTTTTGAATCAGCACCTTCAGTATTTGGATCAAGTAGCTCATGAAAAATAAGATGTGTTAGGTTAAGTAGCTACAGCTGTTATTTCAATGTGTTTGATACATATTTAATCAACATTTAGGTAAATATAAGTATTGGTTCGTACTCGGTTTTATACTCAATATTAAAAGGACTCAGATCGGAAATTAACATCCCTATGTTTCAGTGCTATAAATTCAGTGGTATTTAAATTTCAACATAAAGAAATCAGTAGTGATTACATTTCACAATTAGGTATTCAGTTGCTTTTAAGATTCAAATCTTTATGGCCATTATTTTCTTCCATACATCTGTGCATAAATATGCAAGTCATTTGTATTGTGTGCGTGTGTGTGTACAATGATTGTGTGCCCACGCTCTCTAATTGTGGTCTTGGCCCTTGTTTCATAATCACTATGGCACTCGGATTACCATAATACACTTCCCATCACCAGATTCCCATACAGTACAATACAGTCAGTTTAGCCAAAACCTCAGCGAGCTTAAAGCTTAGAGGGCCTGAGTAGAAACCCTATAGAGGATTATGGTCCAGCCCAGAGGTCCCTTATTTTAGAATAGAGGCCAGGAATGTTCTACATCACTAACACCACCCTAATCCTACACTGTACCAGTATACTGCATGTGTGTGTGTGTGTGTGTGTGTGTGTGAGAGAGAGAGAGAAGAGAGAGAGCGAGCGAGAGAGAGAGAGAGAGAGAAAGAGAGAGAAAGAGAGCACAGTCAGTAGCTTGAGAATCTCTGGGCATGTGTATGCATCAACAGTCAGGTGGAGGTCAACTAGGTCTGTTAACAGATGGATTGCCGCAGGGATCAAAGGGTCACTGTGTGTGTGTGTCTCTGTGTGTGTGTGCATGAAGGAGAGGAATCGTGTGTGCAGAGGGAGGTGTCCAGTGGCTTTTAACAAGTGTTTTGCAACTGGTTTCTGGGTGAAGGTTAGAAAAAGAATGAATCTGTACACCCACAATATGATTTGCTTCATAGCTCCTGCACTGAATTAGATTTTAAACCCAGTTTAGACGGCGCACATATGAGTTTACCCAATTTCCCTGTGCTGATTGTTGATGTTTCAGGGAGACAAGAGGAGACAGCATGTGAGAGGATAGAGGAGGCATCTTTTTTGTTACCAAACGTACGGAGTGTGTGGCATTCACATCTGCCGGCATTGATTTGTGTTTGTAGATATGCCTTTTGTGAGAGGTTAAATCCACTGCTGTCTAATAATGCTTTCATGTTGTCTGTCTCTGTATCCCTTCTCTCGTCTAATAAAGAGAATGGGGCAATATGCACCAGACATCAAACGACATCAAAGTCCACATACTGTGTACCTTCGATGCTCTCTCTCCTTCATGCTCTCGCTCTCCTTTTTAGTGTTTTTTGCATACACATTACCTGTCTGCAGACGCTGTTTGATGTGGAGCATGAGCAAGCAATGTGCGTGTGTGTGTGTGTTTGCGTCTATACACTAAGGCATTGTCCCTGTCTAACAGGCAAATCAGTCCACAAGTCGCCATTGCAAGTGGATTTTCCACACTTGCATTGCACCTACATACAGTAAGTGTCTTTGCAATGTTACAACCATGAGAATCCCAGTAGAGGGCAACATGCTCTTCCTGGTCAGCTGACCAGCTTGGTATATATTTTAGTTTTTTTATGATATATTTTTGCTGTCTGCTAGAATGTGTTGCCACCAAACAGGGACAGAGGGGTTTCCCTGTGGACCAGTCGACCTGCAGATCTTGCATTAGACTGGTCAGCCAGCTCCAAATGTTTGTGTGTGTGTGTGTGTGTGTGTGTGTGTGTGGCAGGCAGGGATATAAATGTATCACCTGTGATGAATCCAGCTTTCTCCTCTCAATTTTGCTTTGGGACATTCTGAATTTTTAACAAAGCACACAGCAATAGACTTGTTGTATTGTGCTCAAACTGTCAGTCAGCTTAACACTTTAGTATTCATTCAGGTGCCCTTTGGAAATACTTGGATTAGAGGGTAAACACACATGAACAATTAACATGGCTATAGCCAGGACTATTTATTTGTCAAGGCATATCAGTTTTATATGTAAATCTAAGGTTCAATATATCTGTTGAAACATTCCATACGTGAGTCCATATTAGAAGGAAACGGCACTGATACCAAGCAACATCCCAACTCAGTCCATATAAGATTCAAGACTAAGAGTCTACAGCCACGCTAGCGGCTCTGTGAGGGTGTACTAAGTGCTATTGTTAACATGCTCACAATGACAATGTTAGCATGCTGATATTAAGCAGGCATAATGTTTACCATGTTCACCATCTTAGTTTAGCGAGTTAGCATGCTAACGTTTGCTGATTAGCACTAAACACAATGTACAGCTGAGTCTGGTGGGAATGGGATCAGTTTTACAAGTGATGATGGCGATAGATAAAAAGTTGAGGGATCACCAAAGTTATTTCAATTCATCATGAGGGGAACATGAATGTCTGTGGCAAATTTCTTGGTAATCCATCTTATAGTCAAGTCAATGTCAAGACATTTCACCAAAAAACAAAAATGTGAACCTGGCAGCACTGGAGGGAGAGTCAGGGGACCACCAGAGCCAGTAGGATTCATCCTCTGGAGACAATGAATACAACAATTGGCCAGGTGTGCAGAGGTTTATCCCTCAAGCTGTCTTTTTTTTATTCTTTATAATGAATTCTTTATAAGTGGAGGGGACATTAACTGTTTAATCAGAACAACAAAGTTAGAGCAATGTTTGCATGGCATGATACCATCATAGTGACCACAAAGTTTTGACGATACCTCCGTTTTCTGGAGGCTCTGCATGTGTGGACAGGGGGTCAGTCAGTGAACAGAAATGTATGGGCATGTCTTTGGCCAACTGATGAGTAATTTTTGAGGTGCGTAGGATCAAAGAGTGTTTGAGGGTGTTCTCAGGAGTTCGGCATTGACAAAGAAGTGTGTGTGCGTGTGTGACTGTGATGAAGTGAGGTGTCCTGTCCTCCTCCAAGGGCCTGTAACTCACAGTTTTCATCAATCACTCCCTCCCCTTCCTCTCTTTGCTGTCCTCTCACTCCTTTAATTCTCTCTCACTCTGCTTCTGCCACATTCCTCAATCAAAATAGCTGCCTGTTGTTTTTTGTAGTTGTCTCTTCTCCCTCTATGCCCTCTAACACTGGTATCCTTATAAACTTTGCCATCTTTCTGACTGTCCTCCCTTGTCCTCCTCTTGCCTTTATCTTTGCCCATTCTTTTTTATCTTTCCCTCCCTGTCACCCCCATCACACTTCACCCTATACTTTAGCTCCAGGTGAGTCCCATTGGGGCCATGTAGTGTGTACAGTGCGCTGCCAAGGCCTCCTACCGTAGTCATGATTTATGAGTGCTTTTACGGCAGGTATGTTTGGCTAACAGTCACCTATCAAGGAGAAATCCCTCCTCCAAGGTCTTCATTTCCTTATGGACTTTTTACAGACCCCAATTGTCAACTCCAATGACCCCCTTTTTTAAAAGAACCGTCCAAATAACAGCCGTGCACATATATACCTCCACCTGTGTGTCAAATATCTTACAAATTCATTTATATGACTGAATCGGGACACATGGGGTTTTCTTTTGTGCATTGCCCTGTTTGAAAAATACCTGTCAACCTTGTTGTAAAGTTCTTACTTTTGCTCTCCAAGGTGCTGATATTGCCCTCCTTTGCACATCTGTGTGATATATGAGTAATAGCTAGACACAGTCACCTGTTTCCGTACATGCAGCTGAGAGGATGGCTGCAATTTCTTTGTTATGGCTCCTTGAAGCTGATATAAGAGGCAATCAAACATAAATACTGACTTCTGTGTGTGTGTGCATAGATGCCATTTTGAAATCAGTCTTCCTCATCTTCGTCTTTGCATTTCTACCTCAGTTTGAACCATGCACAAACACAAATCCCGCTCACTACACTTAGCAAACAAACACAAATTAGTATTCCCCAAACCCTCAGCATGAGCTAACTACTGAGCATTAGTAAGAAAAGTTGTCCTGCTGAGTTCCCTTGCTAGCCTGGAACAAAACACCGGCAGGGGAGGTTGAAAGAACTTCAGTGTAACGTTAGAACCGGCGTCAGGGCTAGAGCTGTTTTTCATTTGCATCCCTGAGTAAAGTACAAGGCGAGAGACTGGATGGAAAAGGAAGAGGAAGAAGAGAAGGATAAGGATGAAAAGTTGTTTTGAAGCATGTTGTTTGGAGGGAAAGAGATGGAAGGATATGGAGTTATCCTCCAGAGGGGTGTTTGCTAGCTTTGAGGCCTTGGCTCTTGAAGCGCTGACAGACATTTGCTTCGTAGCACATTTAGCCCTATGTTGATACAAGTCCAACAGCATACACAGACTCCCAAACAGGTGGGGAGAGAAGGGAAAGGTGCTTCTCATATAAAACTGTACAATTTGTTTAAATATAAGGTTTTGAAACTGTTTCTGATTTGCTTTTTACATGTGCAAATATACTGTATGTTATGTCTATGTGCAGTCGGTGAATCCTTACCATGTGTTTTGAAATGTGCGCTGAGGCTGTGTTCGTGTTCTATTCCACATGCTGCTTGTATCAGATTCTGATAACTGTTTATATCCATGTGGTTGTAACTCATATCACATTTCAGTGCAAACTGGCAGTGCGGAAAAGACACGCTTGAGCAACAGTAAGAAACAGAGTGAAAACTATTACTTCCCAACATAATTCAAATGTGGTACAAGGCTTTGAAATGGAGCTAATCTACTTGCCGTTCTTCCATTGTTGGATAAAAAAATACAAAAGTCAAACAACTTTTTTGCTGTTCACATTCATTATAAAACATTGTCTCTGTGTCACGTGAGGGGAAATGGGATTAAATCAGATGCACTGTGAAATTGAGCTGCAAATAACAATTATTTTCAAAATCTTTTTTTTTTCCTGCTGATTATTTTCTAAAAGCCTTATTTTCTACAGTCTAAACCCCAAATATATTCAATGATATAAAACACATTTAAGAAAAACATTTTTGCTTGAAAAAAGACTTAACCCTCCTATTATGTTGAAAAAACAAATTTAAAATTAAATGTATTACATTATCGGTCAACAAACAACAAAGCAAAGAATCAGTTCAAATCAGTAAAACTTTATTATTCAATTCAATTCAATTCAGTTTTATTTATATAGCGC
>LKNJ01002305.1:0-65233 GCA_002120245.1 Maccullochella peelii
GGCCTCCCTCATCTTTTTAAGTGGGAGAACTTGCACAATTGGTGGCTGACTAAATACTTTTTTGCCCCACTGTAACACGCAAAATAATAATGACACATTTTGCCCTTACACTAGGCTACATTTGAACTTACGCATAGCTGGTGCAACCCAGTGGTGGTGAACAGGGCCAGCTGATAACCAACTAAGTGAGAACACTTCAGGGATCACCAGTGTCTTAGTGAAGCCGCATAAATCAAAGAAAATCTGACTGCTTTGTGATACAGGCACACAACGTCATCCAAACAACTGCAAATATCTGTTTGATGCTAATTTAATAATACAATACTTTGATCATCCTGACAGACACTGCTGTGAATCATCTTGAACCATCATGTCGTAGGCACTATATGTTTCACAATTTGCAACCAAAGTTAAAATTGGCCTTCACACTTCCCTTTCAGCTGCCAAAAAAAGCTGTTTCCCAGAGGTCACAGAGTGTGTGTAGGTGTACAAATTAGTCTGTAACATTAAGTATGACACTTTTCATGGTGTAATTCAAAACAGCCGAGGGGTCACTGTGTGTGACAGTTCAGATGACGGACAAGTTGGTCGGCATGACTACGATTCTGATGCCTGATCAGCGGATACTCCCACTCCCTATAGACAGCCATGAGTCAGAGTCTATCTGCCTGAGATGAAGACATTTGGGAAGAAACCCAATGTGACACACACACACCAAGGACCTCAGGTACTAAATACAAGTGTCATAATCCACTTCTAATAGCAAATCTATTTGTACAGTAAAATGTTGTACATTATCGTATGATTACTTTAGATGATGCTTAACCAATTATCAGGAAACATGTTAGTAGTATGATACAAATTTTAAAATGATGAAATCTCAACAAATTCTTACCTCTGTACCCCCAAAACAGTTCATGGTAGTAAACACAGGAAATCCATATTAAGTGACGTACAAAATGAATTTGTAGGCATGGAAATGTTGGTCGGTCAATCCACCACTTTGGTCCGGGCTGAACAATTTCCACAACTATTGGATGGATTGCCATGAAATTTGGTACACACATTCATGTTCCCCTCAGGATGAACTGTAGTAACTTTGGTGATTCCCTGACTTTTCATCTGGTTCAAATTTTAATTTGTGTAATACTTTGGTTTATGACTAAATAACCAGACATTCCCATCAGCCTCAGCTGAACTTTATGTTTAGTGCTAATTAGCAAGTTAGTACGCTAACATGCTAAACTAAGATGGTGATTATGGTAAACATTGCTCCTCGTCAAATTACAGTCTCACAGAGCTGCTAGCTGTAGGCTGTAGACTTTTAGTCTTGTTACACAGAGGAATAAATTTGGCCTATGCTTGACTCCCCAAATGGATAGAGTAGAGAACAAACTTTGGCCAATGCAAAGGGCTAAGATGACATTATAAACACATTATTACATTTACATTTTTATAGAAAGGAAATTTGACTAGGTCACTGAGGGAAAATGATCACCTAAATTAACCCTCCAAACAAAGAAGAAAGAGGTAGTTGTTCCGGTCTTTATAAAAAATCAGCATGCTGAGATTGTTTCCCTTAACAAATAAATGTCTGGGTGTTTATGTGGATTTGAAATATGAAATGGCCAGAAAGTGTAAATGGGGTGTTTAAAAAGACAGTACAGGTTGTTTTTCTCAGGAAACTAAAGTCCTTTGAGATCAGTTGTAAACTCTTAATTGTTTTCTATTAAAGCTTTGTGGCCAGTGCCTTGTTTTATGCGGTACTATGTTGGGGTAACAGCATTACTTTCATTAAAACAGAAACATGGCTGTTAACTTTTAGGAGTTTTTTATGCAGAGCTGTGAAACAGTCTGACACATTTTGTGTTATGTCTCTCGTGTGTGATTCTCTGTATGATTTGTTGTTTAT
This sequence comes from Maccullochella peelii, assembly GCA_002120245.1. NCBI lineage: Eukaryota > Metazoa > Chordata > Actinopteri > Centrarchiformes > Percichthyidae > Maccullochella > Maccullochella peelii. Next base: position 1,913 of record LKNJ01002305.1, read on the forward strand.
GACCAAACCAGTTTTCCCTTGTAAGTTATCTATTCAGACACACTCCAATTATTAGATCCTTCTTGCAAAGTTGACCTTGTGGGAATTGGAGCGCGACTTTCTACACTCAATCAATTCATAACTTTCAGGTATGGGTGATGTGCTCCTGTGATCCCAATCAAACTGTTTACAGAAAACTGATTTGATCATTTACAGCAGGAGGGACTGGATGCTAACAAGTATAGTGGATACACAAATGCCAAGAGAATGACTCTGGCTAAGATATGGACAACGCATTACATAACATCCACTGAACCATTCTGATGAGTTCAGTGGGTACACATGGTAGACCACCTGTCTAACTTAGAGTAAATACAGATGGTCTTCCTGGTTCACTGTTAAAATGACTTTTCCTGGCACAGGGGAAAATGATGGAGGTACCGTCCTTCTTACTGCCTGCCCTGCCAGGATTTCTGTAGGCAAGTGCTGCCTAATGTGCTCCATCATCACACAAAAGGAGGAAGCCAACATCGGGGGAAGCTATAGCTTAATCTCAGTTCTGGGAATAGCAGCGAGCCTTTGGAGTTAATTACACCCAAATATTTATCTGAAATCGAAAGTGGGTTAAAGTCATGTGCCTTCCTATAAAACCATGGCTTAAACAAAGGCAAATCTGTGAACACTGAGATACATGGGTTCATATAGCATACATACTTGTATTCCCTTTTGTTCTTAATAGTCGTTTTCAGTCATTGTTCTTAATTACTGCTTGTAGTGGTTTTTTGTCTATGTCTGTTTTATTGTTAGTCTCTGCCTGTATTAGACTGTTGTATTGTGTGTGTAGTATTATCCCTTAAAAGCCTAACCAGGGACAGGGAAGTCCTATATACATTGCATGGGTTGCATTTTATTTAAATGTAACAATGCTTACATGTTGAAAGAATGTGACAAAAGGTTGGGCTGGTTTACAGTGCACAAAAATAAACACAATTTCTCAAAATGGACAGCAGCCAACACCTACTAATGCTACATCCTACTAATGACACAGCATAATGAATAAGTCAACAAGCTCTTCAAATACCGACCAAGCAAACCCTACAAAAGCAAAGCGCCCACACAGCTTCTCAACTTGCAGAGTGCTGGTGAAGTGCATCTTAAGCTGGAAAATATGTGAGGAAGATGCCATCTAGTGGCTCCTCTGAGCAGGACAACCACCAAGACGAGGTTACTACTCTGACTTCAGTGTATCTGTAGTAGTAGTAGTGACTAAAACAAATATTGTTAAACAGGCTTTGACTTTAATGGAATTCTTACTTCAGATGTTTTATTTTAAGTTATTTTAAATATTGTAGTTGCATTATTTCATTGTCACTGTTTTAACTGATATCATGTGATTGGGCAATTATTTTCACACCCAATGGCCCCAGTTGGCTTCTGGGAGGACTAGAGATTGACAGACAATAAGCCATTCTAATGTAAGGAAGGTTTGACTTAGGCACACAGGTGTAACTAATAACAGTTTCAACGCCAAAGCTCTGCTACTGTACATACAGTACAGTGCTTTGCCTGCAAGATCACATTGTGAGAAAAGTTTGTCAGAGTGTGCCTGGTTTGTACAAATACAACAAGGCAAATTGTGTTAGTGTGCTTTTGACTTTCTGTAAGTAGTTTTGATTTATATTCACTGTGTATAATGACTGTCTCCTTGTTAACTTAGCCAGAGAGTACTATGCAGTAAGCTAATCATAGTCATTAGCTGAAGTTGGCCTTGTCTCTTTCGCTCTTATTTGTCCACGCATCATTGACATTTCATACATATTTACCTTCTGGAGGGGATTTCAGTCAATCAGGGCAAGGATTCACAAAATTTGTTACCGGAAGAATGTTGAAAATACAAACTCAGGCAATCTTCTCAGCGACTTTTATGGCTGAAAACATTCATTTGAGGCGCATGAAAAGCTCCAAAAATCATGATTAATTCTGACAGAGAGAGGTGCAATGCAACATGTAAAATCAAAGATGGCACAGGTTTTCTTCTTCTCCCCCCAACTGGAGTGTGCTCAGTGCTGCCTCTCATGGATGGAAGATGTTTAAAAGAGACTACCATTGCAATCAGTAGTATTGCTGCAATATTAGCTCAACTCCTTAGGGTCCTCGAAGGCAAGGAAGCAATGCCAGCACAGCATGTTCTCCCCAGATCTCTGAGCTACTCAGAAATGTTGAGAAGCACTGGCAGGTAGACACTCTCCTGGACAGGAGAGTTTGTGGATGCGGTCCTCATTATGCACCGGTACTCTTACATAGGGCCACCGGCAGGGGGGGAACACCAGGTCACTTGTCCCGGGCCCTGGGTCAAGGGACAATTGACCATAACCTTTAAATAATCTGCTGGAATAATTTGTCGGGTGGCCTTTGGAGATCATTTTGTCCTGGCACGAGCAAGACACACAGCAGGCCTGCTTTTACATATGAACAACCTGCCATTTTCCCAAGCCTTTCAAAGGTTAGTCGTGTTAAACATGTGAAGTACATAAAAGCTGCCCAGCAAAGACCCAGAACTTGCTTTTTTATTGTAAGGTCATTCAGATTGGCTGTTGAAACAGGTGACGTACCTTATGTTCTAAAACCAGCCGCTGGCGACTCTTCAAGCTGAGTCTCAGCACCATCAGCCGGCTTGAGTTAAGTAGAGACGGGCCAGATCACACCACTGCAACTTTTCCCTGCAACGTTCTCAAACACTTTCTCCGGTTGATCCAATCTAGCACCGCATTGAATAAACTCTGAATTGACTTGGGTTCGGTCCAATCACAAACAAGAAGAGTTGTCCCTCCCTTTCCATAATCTGAAATGTTGCTATGTTTTGTGTAATGTCATTGTGTTTTGTGAAATGTTGTTGTGTTTTGACCTTCAGGGCCATAATATTATATATATATCAAAATCTTTCTACAAATGATTATATTGTATTTCCTATACCCAATCTCTTTAGGTCTTTCTATGGCCACTTGCTTTTAACTGCAACTGTACCGGTAGGTCTAGATCAATATCCTAAAATAAATTCAGTAGTATTCCATCCTTTTGTGCAAGCTTAAACAAAACAGACAAGGGTGACTCCCTGCTCAGATCGGCCTATAAGTGCTACAAACCAGTCCGTTGTCATTCCTGCATCAGGCACAGCACGGAGCACCTCGGGCCAAACGGCCTGCTTAATTTTTACACCTCATGATGAGAATGTTTGCTTTTGTCTACATGCCAACATTCGGGAGCCATCGCCTTTTGCAGCTCCACTTTAACCTTTAAAATAAGACAGACACTCCTCAGGGGGCTGTGAGAGTGTCATTCTTCACTTGATTAGGTTCATATAGGAAGTGTTGAGCCAGGGTAAATAAAAAGAGCGGATAGATGAGATGGCCATTACGCATATGATCAGAGTGTCGTATCTCTCACATTAGTTTGATACTATAGGGCTATACATAACAGCTAGTGATCTGAATACTAAATGTATCCTGTGCAGACTCATGTTAGACTATGAGCTTTATTCTGCAAATGCAAGGTGGATAGATTTGAGTTTATCATTCACTTATAATATAAGCAGTTGATACTGATTTTGGAAAAGACAGTGTTTGCCTGAAGGTGTGGCACCAGAGCCAACTCTGCTGACTCAACCCTGTCAATGTAGGGTTAATACCTGACATAGAAAGAGAGTATTAGTGTAGCCTATAAAGTGCTCACATTAAAAAGCAAAACCGGAAATGTGTTTAAATTATTTCTCTTAACTCTGGCATGATGTAGGCTATTAGATGGCATGTTGGTTTGATTTTCCAATTCCAATGTCTGTAATGATTCCCTCACATAAAAAAGACAGAGCTTGGCTTTCCGCTGTTGAGGGTTGGATCAGAGAAATAGTTCACTGACCACCTCTACCGGTTTTTCCTGAAGAGGCGCCCCAGGCTTCATCAGGCTGAGAGAGAGAGAGAGAGAGAGAGAGAGAGAGAGAGAGAGAGAGAGAGAGAGAAAACATGAGATGCATCGGATCAAAGATGACTGCCGCTTTTTCCTTTTCAGAGTCATATAAAAGAGTGTGGCGGGAGCGCACATTTTTATTTTCTCTCTCAGTAAGATTTACATTTTCCATAAAAACCTGGATAGACAAAAACCTACTGTATGTAGAGGGTAATCCCCCCCCACACCTGTAATAAGTGGGTGTGTCTTCGTGTCTCAACACGGTGTGCTTCAGTTGACAGACAGCTGCACTCACCTTTTTTACCTGCCAGGTGAGACACCAGGAAACATTCAGTCCTCAGAGTTCATTTCACTCAGTGAGTACAGCAGCTTATTCATCATTCTCAGGCCGCTTGAATGATTGGATGACACCGGCCAGGAGGAAACGTACAGGAGGTGAGTTCAGTTAGCCTACCTGTAAATACATATTGTTCTGTTTTGTCTGTGTAGTTAACACTGTTAACAAGCAGACTTGCTAGTTATTATGTATGCCACCGTGTTCTTGTCCGTTTTCAGAGCAAACACCTGTTGCGGCTGGCCTGTGACTGTCTGTTGAATGATAGTGTCACACACAGTGATGAGTCTAATTATTAATAAGCTATCATATCAAACGAGTTTGATCCTAAACATGAATAGGAAATATTTTCTTGCAGTAGTGAGCTAAATTATTGTGTGTATTTTGTGGGTAGTGGGAAGAGCATGATCAAACATGTAGGCTACTTATGAAAACACATTTCCACTCGCACACAACTATATGCTGTTGATATACAAAGAAATAACTCACTGTTTCTCTTCACAGGATTATTTTACAGCATTTCTGTTATCCGCTCAGCTGGAAACTTTGCCTGGGAATTTGTGTGCTCAAAAATTTCAGTCATTGTTTCTGGTCGTGTGTGTAATGTGCATCCAAGACCAAACAGAGGTACCACAGGGGGGATGGATTTTTGCTGGGAGACTCTTTAAGAGATTGACTGTAGTTTTGGATGAAACACTGCTGAGCTCAGCTGTCCAGAAAGCAAAGCCAAAATCTACATCATCAGTGTAGAATTTGTAGCATTGGAAAGCTACCAGCCAAATTTTGGTAAGCTTCACGTCTAATCTTCCTTTTAATACATCAGATATCCAAGCAGGGTCTCATCAAGAGCATTTCACCAGATACTAAAAGTCACTAGGAGTGAAACAGGAATCCAGTCTGATTTCCAAACTTTTAAATCGTCAAACTGCAGCAGCCACTTTTCTGGTTATGGAGGTGTAGCTTCTAGTAGTTTGGTTGTGACATATCCCAGTGAGGGCATGGCAGTGGTGTTACCACATGCAGACGAAGTATCAGTATGTCAGGTATGTTGGTGAACCAGCTCCACTCAGCCGTTTTCAGATGATGGGTGTAACTCCGTACTTTCCTTGAGACTGGAATGATTTATTAAAAATGAAGACAATAAAAGACTACCTGCCACTGACAGTAAACACTTCACACAAGGAGATGATTGCACAATGAAAACACTGAGCACGTTTGAGTTTTAGATAGACAATTAGTACTGTAAACCAATACTGTACTGTATTTGTATTTTTAAAAATATAAAATCCTATCTAGGGACAATCAGTTCATGCTTTCAGTGAATGTATGCTTGTATCTGCTCCTACAACAATAAACATGAGAAATATATTCTTGTACTATGGTATATTTCTTAACAGTCTTTCAGCTTGAATTAGTGTAGTTAATATTTGTATGCGCAAACAGTTGGAGGTTTACATATTCAAACAGGTTTCTTCAAACTCCCTTTCATTTGGTACCGCTGAGGTGCAGAGTTAACTTGTGTGAATATTGTCCAGCATTACCTGCATCAACACTGGTAACAGGTGAGTGACACATAATGTAATGTAAACTGGGTGTCAGCCAACAACGCAACTATTTAAAGTGTTAATGTCTTTTGTTACTTTGGCTACGCAGATTTTCTCTGGGACAAAAGTTTCAGCAGGTCAGTGGCTGGAGGGAGAGTATGGCGCTGGAGATAACACATCGTGTAAAATGTCTTTACTTGGCTGCTGTGGGCAGTTTCTGTCTTTCTTGGAAGCTTAAAACCTGTATTACAGATAGACTATGTGTCATCTTTGTGGTTAGGTGACATTCTGGCAATAAAAGTGTGGTAAAGAAATTACTTTAAAGAAACCAGAAGGTATACATTAAAGGTTATTTGACATCTGAATGTTTGTTTTACTGGTTGCACTACAATGCACTGTTATGTGTTTCAGCTGCCTAACTATGACTTAATGAATGAGTCGTATTCATAAACAGTGGAAATGCTGATACAGTTTATTACAGTTTGAGAGGCTATAGGTAAAAGTAACTTGTTAATTCATTTTACTTAAAAAAAAAAGTTCTGTTACAGCAAGTGCCAACACACGTGTTGATTCATGATTGGTAAGATTGCATACAAGCCCTGGATGAAAGAAAATAATAATCGTAACACTCGATGTTTGATGAAGACAGCACTTGATTCCAAAGTAATGTCTGATGCACAACAGACACCTGATCAGACCAATTTGTACTTATTGTTTTCAATTGGCAACATGTCCACAAGGTGGTGCTATCACCAAAGAATAAATTACAAGTCCCTCCTTGGTGGGTGTGGTAGTTCTGCTACAACCACAACAACTTTAACCTCTTCCCATTTTCAAGTCCCTGAAAAAAATTACAAACATATGGCACGAATCTCATTCTGTCAACAGCAGTTAGCACATATTATAATTCAGTTACACCTGTGTGTGTGTGCGCAGCAATACAAACACCTCACACTTTCTCTGAACGGGGGGGGGGGGTGTCATTTTGGAAGCCGATTTATAATTTCAGCAACTTTTAATACAACGCAAGAACCTGGAAGCAGCACTAAACTTTCAAAGACTATCACTTTGTGGCCAACAAACATTTTAGTAAACTCAAAAGATTGACTGTGCTCTTCACTTTCCTTGTCATCCTTATTCAATATGAACAGAAAATAATGGATCCTGGAGCAGTAAATGGACTAAAATAGGTCCCTTTGTGCAGTGATATATATTTTATGTCAATTTCTCCAGCTGATCCTGTGACCCTTCATCCACACGCACTTCTATTGAGAGTATGTTTGCTTTTTCTGCAGGCAGGAAGTGATGTCTGCCTTTGAGTCCGAGACAAAGAAGAGGGAACTGGAAGTGACAGCAGGAAAGCTTGGGGGAATGGAAAAGAAGGGAACAACATGAGGAAAGACCAACAAAATATTGTAAAAAATAAATAAATTATAAGGCTCCCTTTCTGGCCAAAGATAACTAATGGGACTCGAGATAACAGGACTGAAGAGAGAATCTTCTATTTTCCACGATGGGGAACATAATTTGGTAGCACAAGTAAAACAAACAAACAAAAAAGAATATTTATATTTAAATAAAACAAGAACAAATATTCAATCGCACAGTGTCTGTGCTGTAAGCACAAGCATGACTTCAGGTTTGACACAGACAAGCAATGTGCATGCATTTCATTTTGGTACTGGTTCATTTATGAGCCAGTTTTGGTTTGTAAATGACCAGGCGATATGAAATAGTGGCAGAAAAGTGATACATAGTACAGCAGTATATGCGCTAACACGTATTTTGTTCATTCACAAAGAGATTATTGGCTTTTTGTGGCTTTAGCCCTTTCTGACAATAAAGAGGAAGCCAGATAATTTGATATAGAGCTGAAATGCATGTACACAGTTGTACACTTTCAGTAAGCATGCACATAGAAACAGTGAGTCTTACACAGAATATCATCCATCCACTTTCAGTTTAAGTGTGACAGGGTTAAAAAAGTGCTCCTCACAAGCAGGAAAAGACACAGCCGACAGCCAATTAAATGTCCATGGATCATCACAAAGCTCCACCTCCTCTGCACTGGAACAAGGTGGTAAACATGTCAAAGCCAAAACTACCAGCATCTTGATAAAGGTTTATTTTTTGTTTTGTTTGAATACAGCAAAAGAAATGTGTCCCTGGGCTCGTCACGCCTCGTTGCGCAGCATGGAAAGAGAACAGAACTGCAGCGTGGGTGTACAAAGCAGCTGCCATGTTGGTATCTAAGACACTGTAGCAGCCATGTTGGACCAGTCAGGCACGTCCCATGAAGAGTCATGAGGAAATTTGCATGTTATATCCAGCAGAGGCCTTGAGCCCTTGTGATGGCATGGTCCACAGATGGGACAAACATCGGCACATGATGACCATAGCAGGTGAGGAGCTGGTTCCTCTATTTCAACAGCTAGGAATCAGGGAAGTTTATGTCACACGGCTGATATTTTGGCTTGTCTTGATGTCGAGTCAGTTAAAAGAAATAATATTCATCACAATGTACAAATAAAAAAAGGAAAAGGTGAGTGTGGTTCCAGCACTCACAGACCCACTTCCTTGACTCTGGGCCAACTTTGGAGGGTGTTAATTGCCAACTCATTAGATTGTCCCAAGGCTTTTGGTCAACAGAGTGCGAATTGTGGAAAACAAAAAGATAAATAAAACGAGGACGAAGGAGGACCGACAGCATGTCTCAACATGGTAGAGAGCCTGAGTCACCGCTTGTAATAGGCACCTGGAAAAAACGGAAGAGATGTAGAGTTCTATCAGCAGCTTGAAACATCACACTGCAATTTAAGTTAGATTGTAGTTGTAGTGTTTTTCTGCACTTTCAGACATCCATTTTTCTTCTTCGAGATCTGGAATTTATTTCTGCTGATTATGCCAACTTCTCTTCTAGTTATGTGAAACAAGCACTGTTTATGCTTGTCACTCTTTCTGGACGTACACAGGTAAGAGCGCCAAGTGAAAAGAATCACATCAAGTGTTAAAAAGTCCAAAAGAATCTGACATACTACAGAAAATAATAAGCAGTAAAGTTAACAATATGCAATTTAGTTTTTTCAAAAAAACAACAACAACACAACACACCAGTGTGGTCCTTAAAAACAAGGTATGTTATGTATATCCTTATTTAATTAGATAGTACTTCATGTTAGCACTCACTCTTATCTTAGTCACATGGACACCATACCTTTGTAAGCAGCCTCAGGTCTGGCGGGAGCGCGAGGGGGAACATGGTGGTCCGAGTAGCCGTAGCCAGGGTTCACATTCTCATAGTCGTGTGCACGAGGCTGAGGAGGCCTGAGACCGACACAGACAGAAACAGAACATTAATGAAATGATTGAGTTTCTTCTTCTTGACTGACTGGAAATATCTGGTCTTAAGAAGTAATGAGTCTTGTACCTGGCAGGCTTGTTGTGGTTCCTCTGCCTCTGGTATTCATACTCATCTCGTGTTCTGGGCCGGACAACTTCCTCCGAATTTGGCTGAAAACAAACAAATTGATGGCTCTAGTACCACAGTGGAAATACACTTTTATATGAAATAAAAAAGTCACAGGCTGCAAAAATATTTCACCCCAAAGCACATTTTAAAATGAGTTTGGTTATGGAAAATTACCCTGTGGTCTCCCTCTTGCCGCCTCCTTTCCATTGCCATCCTATCCATGGCCAGCCTCTCCCTCTCTCGTTCCTTCTCTTTTTCCCGCTCTCTCTCATTCTCCCGTTCTCGATTCTTCCTGTACTCCTTTTTCTCTTGTTCCATCATCAGTCGGGCGATTTCCTGCCGGAGCGAGAGACATCAGACACAACCACATCAACAGATGTGTGTGGGTGACACGTCAACTGTGTTTCTTGTCTGTACATATTCGTTTAATATACATACTGTATTTTAACTGTCATGAGATCTGCGTTCTTAAAACACCCTGTTCACAGCCATATATGCATCTAGAAGCGCATTAAATAACTATAATGTCACTGTGTAGATGATGTCCTCTTACATAAAAAGAGTCTGGTTTTGACATGTCTTTATAGACTCAGGCTTATATGACAATAAAGCTGATTCAATTGGCTGAGGTCAGGAAATGAAAGGATATTTAAAAAAAGAAAAAAAAGAAAAAGGAGGACAGACAGCATAAGAAAAGTTTCCAGACTTCATGGCCACTCACCTCATCCTGCGCCACTTGGGCTGCACGCACATGCATCTTGCTTGCCTGAAACCAGAAAACAATCAAAAAGTCACATTTTGCCCAGAGTGGAATACATTGTTCCAACATTATATAACATAGGAAATAAGTGAGTCATTTACAGCACAGACGTTAGAGTAGACCAATTTATCACATTGTGCTTCTTTCGTACAGTATTCGCTCCACATATTGAAGCTCCTGCTACAGTACAGTTGTGATGTTAACGCATGCCAAATCAAAAGTAGACAACAAATCATTTGAATCATCTAAACCAAACCTTACATGTTCTTTATTTCATAATTTTTTGATAAAATAAAGCCTTAAATGTTATTACGCCCAAAAACTTTAGAGAGCTGAATAACCCCCACCGTACAAGAAGCTTGGCGTCAGTATTCAGCTCTTGCTCTTTGTAGCCTTCAGTTACACCAAGTTTAAGTGCTTGAGGCTGGTCTTGGCTTACAGTATTATACACATGCACAGTAGGACTTTTTGGGATCTTAGCAGCTTAATGGGGAAAGAGTTGGTAAATGTATAAAACTTATGTACCCTAAAATATAAAATATCTTCAACATATTATCCTTTTTCTATGCTTTTTTCTGTTTGATTCTCATACATAAAACGTTTCACCTTATGTATGCACAAATAAACAAATTCAAATACTTCTCTGGCGTCCTTCCTCACTTTGATTTCATCCTCTTGCAGTTTCCTGGCCACCTCCATGTCCTTCAGCTCCTGCTCACGGATATCAAGCTTTGTCAACCCCTTGGTGGCCTCGCTCAGTCCAAACTCTACACTAGTCTCTGCTACTACTGCTCCACTCCCTCGGTGCACAATACGACCTGTGGATGTTGGCACATAATATAAGATTAGGGCTGCAACTAACTATCATTTTCATTATTGAATAATCTGTTGATTTAAAAAAAAAAATAAAAAAAATAAAAAAAATAAAAAAAAAAATCAATGGCTTCGTCTTTAAAATCATCAGAAAATTCTGAAAAACGACAATCACAATTTCCCAGAGCCCAAGGATGTCTTCAAATTGATTTTTTTAGGCATTTTTCTTGATAAATGGCAAAATGAATGATTAAAATTATCAAAATAATTTTCTGATTGATTGTGTAATCAGACTAATCGTTTCAGCACTACAGTAGATGCAATTGTAATGGATTAAAACCCAATAGGGACCAAAAAGGGCTGCAGTGCATCTCCACTGGTGTTTATCCCTGTGTTTAATGCCTTTACCAGCTTTGGAATAAGATAATACAACCAGCACACCGGCCCTGAAGCCCTTTGTGAATGCCAAATTATAACTCATCAAAATCCACAAGGCTATTCTACAACACAATCACAGCACACATTTCAGTCTCAGCACAGTGTAATTGTTTCCTTACTCAATGCAGCAACCCAGCAGACAATGCAAGAATGAGCGAACCCCACAGCACAACAGCAACAAATCAATTTTAACCATCAAAATCTGAATCAGTAAGTCATCAGGAATTACTGTGAAATCGTTGTCGTCATCGAGAGGACAGAGAAAATGAGTGTCTTCATTAGTGATTGCAATGTTCAATCAACCCACCACCTGAGATTGCCACTACAAAAAAGCAACTCCAGCACACCACACAAACACCCCCGCAGAGCCCAGAGGGGGGCACAGCGTGGTACCTGTCTCTCCGTTGGGTTGTGCGTGACTGTGTTTCCTGTCGGGACCCTCCCCCTGTCTGGGGTCCCAGAGCACCCTGGTGTCCCCTCTCCCTTCGTCGCTCCTGAGCTCGTTAAACACCTCTTCGGGGCCGGAGTAGACACGCTGCCGGCCCCTGGCCCTCCTCTCCCTCTCACCATCATCCCCCTCCTCCTCCCAAGAAGCCCTGCCTTCCCTCGGCCAGTCCCTGCTGTGCCCCGGCTCCTCTTCAAGTCCTCTCTCCCTGCTCCTGGTCCTCGTATGCTGTCTGTCTTTCTCTTTCTGTCTCTGCCTGTCTCTCTCTCTCTGTGCGTCCCCAATCTGTCCTCTATCTCTGGATCTTTCCTTGTCTCTTCCACCTGCTCTCGCTAACCTAAGGTCCTGCTCTTTGTCTCTCCTCTGGTCTTTTCCCACATGCCTTTCCCTTTCCAGGTCTCTGCCCCTGTCTTGGTCACGTTGCGTGTCCCTTTCTTTGTCCCAGACCTCGTCTCTCTCTATGGTGATCTGTGGTGGAGGAGGTCGGGCTGGTCCCTTCCTCCTCAACACTTTCTCTGTGTCCGCCCCCCCTGGGACCTTGGCTCTACCAGTCTCTGTGGGCTCATAATCTGCATACCGGTCCCCATGCTTGCCTCTGGAGGCTTGTAGGTGCTCTGGGTAGGGATCTGCATGCCTGCTTCGCCCTCCTTCTGCCACTAGGTAGTGCTCAGGGTATCTGGAGCGGCTATGGGGTGCTGCTGGGTCCTGTCTTGGGTACCTTCTCCTTTTGGGCTCCATTGAGCTATAATCTGGGGAGTAATCGCGGTGTGAGCTCACTGGAGCATTAGCATCATATCGGCCTGGGGAAGTTGATTTGTGACGGATGTGTTTGTCCAAGTCGAGGGGTCTTCTTGCAGCTGAACAGGGCAGAGATGAAGGAGTGAGGGTGGGAGGAGGCCGGCATGGAGAGAATGATGATGATGGTTGATGAGAACATGGAAACGTGAAAAATAACAGACAGGAATTATATAAGCTTAGATGGTTAGTAAGCACTGACTTAGACATAGCACCTGTGAGGAGAGTGATTGTCAAAAGTACATGCTATAGATGTAAAGACTGTAGATATTAGCTGCACCCAAAATGTCCAGAGATGTGGTTATTATCGTGGGAAAATTAAAATAAGGTAAGGACAGAGGCAATAAGTGTTTGGAGCCTAAATAAAGATGGTAATATTAATGGAGAATATTCCTAAAGAATGGAAAAGCTCGATGAGACACGGTGAACAAACAATATGAACTATAACACCCTTGAATACTGTGAGTTGTTTGATGGACACAATTACAACTAGTACTGCATTATAACCAAAGCATGATTTACTTAAAAGAGAAAAAACAAAAACAAAACTGAACTTGAGAACATAATGTTCTTCTCCAAGAAACCCATCCTGCTGGGAGTTGGCATGTGACTGACAAAAGTTTAAATAAAAACAAATGAGTGGAAAAGCACATTGAGGAAGCACACAGCAGAGGCCAGAGAGTCAGCTCAATGGAATTCCAGTTATCTAACCGGCTGCTTAACGTGTAATTGCCAGGACTTTGTTGAATTTCCTGAAAAAGGGGGCAGGTACAAAGATGGCCTGACTGGTACCTGCTCAGACTGACTGGGCTAGTTTACGTGTTCGTTCTCTTCTGTCCTATCTTACTTTTAAATACACTTTCCCATCTTTCTGTCTTCCTCTCAATGTTTTTCCCAGTTGTGTATCTGTCAAGTGGAGACAGGTTCTACCACGCTGGTTTGTGTGCAACTGTAATCCACTGGATTGAGACAAACAGCAGCCCCTCGTTTCCTGTGAGGAGCAGCCAATTACAGGGCCTGGTGAAAAGCAACATGATCTCTCAGAAGTGTGAATGTGTGTATGTGTACATGTGCATAAGAATAATATAAAAAATAGTGGGAGGGAGATTTAAAACGCAACACTATGCTATGAAGAATATCTGCATACAGGAACAAGATGGTGACATTTTTTGAGTCTCAAAACTAAACACCTTTGTGCACAGTGACAACCTTGTAACCTGCATGAACTGTATCTGGTTACTCAGTGTGACATCAGTCCCTTAGAGCATTAGATGCAGGGTAAACAAAGGAGCTGAATCTGTGTTCTACTGGGACATTATAGGTGAGTGGTTATGTAACTTTCAAGGCAATACTGCAAACAGAGAGCCTGGCAGTGGCACAAATATTCTAGTATAAAGAGGGAGCAGGGCAGAGCAGCACAGTCAGCAAGAACGTAGTGTAGCTTCATCCCGACCGCCTGCCATGTGTGATACCTTTAGAAAGAGGTAATGTACCGGGACAGCTGGTGATCCATACAGACAGCACAGGACAGTTAGACTGACAGCTGGAGACATTTGCTCAGTCCTGCTTATGTTAACAAAGCGTACACACAGACACTATACTCTCTAAACCCCGCCTCTATAGCAGTTACTCTCTAGCCACAACTGTCCCCCTCCCTCTATCCTGTTTTGCATCCCATGTTTAAACTTAAACACATATCCAGAAAGCCTAAGAGTGGAATAACCTAAAACTCCCCTTGTAAGCCCTGACAGTGAAAGTAAATACTATTGCGTCTCTGGAATATATGTGCATTGCAGAGAATATAAAAAGGGGCTGGGGACAGAAAAAGCAGATAAAGTGGAGACTGTTTAACTAAAAAAACGGTTTTCCTCCTCTGTTCACCATCTAGGAATGACATGAGTGCGGTGGTGTATGCTAAATGTCAGCCTCTGCAGAAGACAGACTCCACATACAGTCAATCAGAGTCAGTCTGCCAGATTAGAATCAGCAGGCTGGGAAAGCTGCAGAGAAAAGAGCTGAGCCTTTATGAGTCAGGAGGGAACGTTAAAAAGAGCTGTGTGAAATATACTTCCAGCCTACAGTCAAAGTCACACCCATGGCTCATGAAGTCACACTACTGTCAGCAGCAGCAACATTTCTCATGCTGACCAACCCTTTACTATAAAAAGGACCTGCGTTAAACCTCCTTTTTCACCACGTGGAGATGACGCAGGATGCACCCTGATCTTGAGGTGACACAGGCTACTTGACACAACAGTTCACAAAGAAGACTGAAATGAGCCGCCGTTTCTTTCAGTAAAAAGCATGAAAATACATGAAACAGTTTCCAAATGCATAACAAATACAGATTTGAGGACCAAGATGTTTTAGGTGGGTATGTGGCATCAGTTGGTAAATCTAAATGGTTTTTCTTAATGCCTTCATTACCCACTAACTGGAGATTCATTTAATATCCGAGGTAAAATCTTACATCAAAGTACATTTCAGCTGCATCTGAAAACTGGAGCACTGTTAAACCCATTCACGGTGGTGTTTGCTCTTGAATGGGAGCGAAATGACAAATTATTTCTCTGTAGGAACATGTAAGCCTCCCTTCAAGGTTAATTATGTGCTTATAAGTGCATTCCAAAATCTTTGCCTCAAGTCAGCTACAATCTTCAGCGCTGTGCAGCATCAAAAACACACCCTCACACATTTAGAGCTGAAAAAAAAAATCCCACTCCATGGAAGAGGAGACATATCTTCTCTCAAATCCACACACACACACTCTAAAGTGAGCCAGTGGTGCTCTCCCCACCTCCGTGATCCTCAAAGTACTCCTCCTCAAAGTTTGCTTCCAGCTGCTTCTGTCTCCTCCTTTCCTCTTTCATCTCCTTCTCCTGCAGCTTACGAGCTATGGCCTACAAAATAAACAAGCAAGGCCACAGTAAACATGTTGTCCCACATGAATATGAAAAAAGTGCCTGTTTGGGGCTGATCTGTAACAAATATGTCACTTTGTTTTGAGATGTAGTTTTTTTTTCTGCCAGTCAGTGTAGTTTCAAACATATCAAATTACAGTGGTGCATCATTCCCTGATGTTTCAAACAACTGCTGCACTGCCCTACTCAGGCACATTAATGCATTTTTTCATAGAAATATGGAGCAATAAGAACAATCACTCCCTCAAATTAGAGGCAAGAAGTAATCAATGGCATCTGATATATTTTGAAAGATTTACTGACAATTTAACAGAAGTTGTAACCGTGTGTGTGTGTGTGTGTGTGTGTGTGTGTGTGTATATATATATATATATGTCAGAATATACTTTAAATCTCTGCTCTTTATGTAC
The DNA here is from genome assembly GCA_002120245.1 of Maccullochella peelii. Taxonomy (NCBI): domain Eukaryota; kingdom Metazoa; phylum Chordata; class Actinopteri; order Centrarchiformes; family Percichthyidae; genus Maccullochella; species Maccullochella peelii. The sequence goes on from LKNJ01002305.1 coordinate 17,781, forward strand.
AGTAGGACATAAACATCAAACAACATTGATACAACTTTGAGAAAAAAATACAGGTCAGGTCACTATGGCCGTCATTCCATTATTACAATGTGGAGGCATAAACAAGGCGATGATTCACAAGTGCAACGACCCGCCCACTACAGTACATTGATACTAGAAGGCAAGTCATTGACGAGTAGATGTAACCAACGTTGAGCTTCAATAGGCAGAAATGTCTGTGTGTGTGTGTTCCTTACCGCATCCTTCTCTTCCTGCTGTCGCTGTTGTTCTGCCTGTCGAACCAGTTGTTCCTGAATCTCCTGGGCGATCTCAATATCTTGGCGCTCACTGAGGTCCCCAAAGGTTCATGCATGTATGGGGAGGGGTTTGGAGAACATTAAAACAAACAACTGATATTGTTTGAGAGGTGCATTGGTAAAGGGCTGGCTTAGACTTGTAAATTGGTTTGGAAGGGCTTAGAAATGGCAGGACACATTTGTTTGTTGATTAATTGTCAGAATCGTGTATCTTTTGTTTTTCTGTTTGTCTTTTGTGAGTCAATAAAGTAAAAAAAAAAACATTCCAATTAATAATCATGGAAACAGAAATTCACAATGTATTATATATGAATAAATGCACAGTGAACGAAGAGCTGCACAGTAGTGAACGATCAGCCGTGTAGTTATTATCCAACACGTTGTAAGAGGCTGCGTGTGCGCTTCAGGCAGGAGCAGGAATATCTTTGCCTGTCGTGATGTTGATCTCAACAGCTTGCTTTGGCTCACTCACATCTTTAACGTGATTTTGACAACAACACCATCTGCCTGGAGGGCTGATATGCAAAGATCATTTCTCTGTTTGTGTGCGTAGACATATACGAGTGTAATGCTTCACTTAAAAGCAACAGTCACAGCTAACTTGTGCTACACCTGTATTTAAACTGAGCAGCCGACAGCTCAGGAGGACTTAAGCTGGCAAAAGTAGCGCTTTAGTGTGTCTTCATCGGTACGTACTAAGAAACAAGCGATGCTTGTATGCATCCCCCTGTGTGTTTCGTCAAATATGTGAGAGTGGGTGTATATATGAAGTGGCATTGGCAAGTGCAGGGTGGATGGTAGTGTGAGCTCCCAGCATGACAAGCAGCATTGGCCTGCCTGCATTGATGGTGGAGCATCTGGCCTCTTCCTGGGGGTGCCATCCCACTACTGGAGCTTCTTCTGTCTGTGTGTGTTTGAAACAGTGATCTCACTAAACTGTGAGTCAGCATTTTTTATTTAAATAAAAAATTTCAGTACAGAGAGGGGGATTTTTACTCCCGAGTGCGTTTTTGTAGGCTTCTGCTGCAGCTCCTGGTCTGGACTGAAGCAGAGGCAACAAGACAGCTATGTTTGGGAGCTGGAACTGGAACTTTGTGGGGAAGCTGCATAGCTTTGGACATGATGCTGGAGAGGACCCAAACCCGTTAAAAAATATAATTATATGTCAGGGCTATGGAGAGACCACAGAGAACACAAGAACTGTGAATGGTCTGCTTGTGTTTTCTCCTACATGTTTATGTTGCCGATAGTGAAGACAACATTCATCAAACTGAAGACAGGCTTCATTATCTTCTCTTTTTCAGTAAAGCCAGACAAACTTATATTTTGTGATTTAGCAAAGCCTTTACCAGCGCAACTCTTCTCCACACAGCTACAGTTGCTCTGAACTATTGTGAATGTAGAAAAACAGCTATTACTGACCTAACTAACAAAGCCATTTCCAAACCTTTTCATCATTGCTCTCTATGAGAATGAAAGAGCATTCACAAGCTTATTTCTGGTAATGAATGCAAGACATTACCTGCTAATGTACTACAATAAAAGGGTTAAAGCTACATCGAACAATAAATCAATTTGGAGTCATCTGTGGCGGGAGTGCTGGATCGCCTCGCTGGTAAAGCATAAATCTGTTTTAGCTATAGCGTTTGGAAGTAATTACACTAATCTGAAACAGATGATTTCAACAAAGCAACACATACTGTACACAGCTTTTACCACAAAGTATTCTGATGACTTCATGAGACAACAGGAATTTCATTTCAGAAATTAGACGAAATTAAAACCAATACAGTTTCATAATTCTGCACTTAAAAGGATAGTTACAGCGACACCTTGATGATAATTATAACCAGATAAGAGCTTTCAAGTAAATGTTGAATCTCATGTCATTCATCATATTAAATAAGTGCAAAGTCAATTACATTACTAATTTAAATGTTTACCAAGTAATCACGCAGCCATTATAGATTCCGCGTCTAAAGTATTTCTCCCTCTTATAGGTTGCCTTCTCTAAGCTTAACAACTTTTGTGTTTGTGGTTTTATTCTTAATTTCTCCCAGGAGAATTTTGATTTCATATAGACATGTATAAATGTGTCGGTGTGTGAGTCACCCACATGTCAACGTGCTGTTTCTGGCTCTGGACCTTGGCCCTCTGATCCTCCTCCTCCTGCAGCTTCTTGGCCACCTGCAGGTCCTTCTGCACCAGACGGCTCTTATTGACGTTGGACGCCAAGTGGCTCTCAACTGTAGAATCAAACACATAAAGCACTGCTCTTAAAAACACACACACACACACACACACACACACACACACACACACACACACACACACACACACACACACACACACACACCAGAGTAGGTCGGCTGGCTGGACCGCACTAGTGATGAACGATGACCAGCAGAGCACTAAGTTTATTTACAGATCCACACTTTCTTGATGTTTTCTTCTCTGAGGAGCAGTAGTATTGTTTAGACTGTCTACAGAGAACAAGATTAACGTCGAGGACACAGACGCTTCAGTCTCTGGTAATAAACAGAGAGCGCTCTTAGTCACTGAGAAATGAATGTCCGCAGCCGAGGTGTCGTTCCAAGGTTGTGTGATGGCACGTTGTTGGCCATAACAGATGATAAATCCTGCTTGCTGACGCACTCCCAGCACTTGGTAAGCATGGAGAGCATCACTCACTCACTGAGCTCTGTTTCACCTGGCTATCAATCTGTTCCCAGCTTTCATGTGAAAAGGACCAAATTACGTTTGGCAATTTAGCCGTGAGAGGCTCCATAAAGTTTCTGCTTCCTGACTGGTGGGATTGAAGGAGGAAACTGAGTCACAGCTGCAGCAACAAAAAAGTCAAGGGGTTGACATTGATTTTTTTGGATGATGCTGATCAATTGTTTAAGTTTATGACACCTTAGAAAAAAATATTTGTAGGCAAAACTGATGTCACAGCTCAAGATAAGGCTATCATTTATCCACTGCCACATTTTTCATGGATTCATCTTTCAAGGCAGCAGAAAAAAAAGAAAGAAAAGAAAACATGACCAGACATTTTGATATTCGTTCATTCAACAAACTCAACCTTGAAGGGGTCTCACGTCAGTCAGAAAAAGAGGAGTTATGGTGAGAGCTCTGGACCGAGGAAATAAGGCTGAGTCAGTGTCTTCTTTTAAGTCTCTTCTAAAAACGTGTTTTTATCGGAAAGCATATCCTGATATGATATTGTCTTTTTTCCCCCCCTTCATGTATTTTATGATTCACTTTATTTTAGGTCATTGATTCTATGCAAAGCACTTTGTACTTGTTTTGATAAGTGCTCTAGAAAAGTTCATTATTATTATTATTATTATTATTATTATTAGTATTAGTATTAGTATTAAGAAAGGGAGCTAGGGTGAGAGAGCTGGACAATCTGAACCTCAGGCACATCAGTGGGGAGCTGTGTGCTGAAATAGTGAAAACACTGCCATAAAGAAATGTTTTCCATGCGACATTTGGATGCTTTGGTGTGTTGCATGCTCAACATTTTGAATGGAAATAAAAGCCAGCTGTTACTCCACATTAACTTGAAGTGAACATGCTAAAAAGCCCCTTTTGGGATGGCCATCTGTTGACGTGATCCAGGGAGAGAAAAAAAAAAAAAGGGACCCTGCATATTTAGGCCACGTTAGCCAGCATTCTCCTAAATGACCTCCGGGGTCAAAAGGTGAAACAAACATTTTTCCAGATCAAACCAGATCAATTAATGTGACAACAAAATGAGCAAAGGGAGATGAGCCTTGGTTATGAATCACTTAGGCTTTAAAAGGGTTAACGACAACACAAGGTCAGGCCAACCAAAACCAGATTAATCACAGCTAAACAAGAGCCTAATCTGCACTCAGGGTATGGCTGGGTGACATATGGTCTTCTTTCTTACAGAGCTTGTTGCATAATTTACCCTTTTATAGTGAAATAGACTGAGAAAAACAAACAGTCATTTACTTCTCTTGTCCAGAGAAGTAAAAGCAGTTAAGCTTCCACTTTCACTCTAAATTTATCCACCCCTTCAATACAAAAACTAACCAAAGAAATCTGAACAGTAACCGACTAATTTCCTGCACAATCTAAAAGCAGTTGGTTCTTACTGCTGGTTCCTGTCATTTCTTTACAGATGAGTGCAGGTGAAGGATATGAGGAGGTATGGTGGCCATTAGCCATCTGCAGATAATCAATTGTGTCTGATAAAGGGAAGATCTTGTTATGTCTTGGTCTGTGTTTGCCAGTGCCTCTTGGCAGAAAATGTCCTTTCAACCTAACTCAGCAGGAGATGGCCTAACCTACAGTGAGGGGCCAACAGTTCCTGAGTATTTCTACTAGGAACACTAAATTAAAACAGCTTTTGATCAGAGACAAAAAGCTTAAAAAGGTATAATCATCGTCATAAGATAACGGCTAATTAAACACACATGAGCTCACATAAAAGCACCAGCTAATCTACTGAGGCATGCAGGGACAAACACGTAGCTAAAAAAAACAAACAAAAAAACCCCCACACAAGTCTAAAGATGCACAACAGAAGAGTTTGGGAGTATGTGCACTTGTACAACATGTACACACAAAATGATCCTTCGGAGGCACACACACACAGACAATAGTATGTCACAGTGTGGTCCATATAAAAACCCTTGCTAAACTGATTGTGTCGTCTAACTTCAGATTCAGAATCTGTGCTACAGCACACACAAATTAATGTGACACCCAATCAAAATGCATGCAGCAGTCCACTGTAGTCTGCCACAGCCCTGCCCTGATACAGTATTGTTGTGGCATCCTGCACCATTCACACTGTGAACTGTGTGGCTGAAGCAGGGTTTATGTAGGCTTAATCTGGCTGCAGCCACTGACGCTGCAGTTTACCCTGTTGGACTTGACACATTTTCCAGAAGGGAAAAGAGGAGCACTCATTTTCTATTGCTACGCTCTGAAACCATCTTTCATAGTTTGCTCTTTTGCAAAGTCAGCATTAAGTGACCTACTGTAGAAATGCAGCAGGGCAGCTTGACAAAAACAGTCCACAGTGATGTAACGGGTGTGATGCAGAAAACATCACAATGATGAACGACTTAAGTGTTTGAACAGTCTGTCTGGAAAAAGGAAATGGGCCCATCTGTATGAACTCTTAATAAAGAACAGCATCCATCGAAAGCAGCCAAGCTTTTCTCTGACTGTTCAGGAACATTAAAAGCAGAAAAGATGTCTGAAGATGACGGTTTGAAATAAGCAGAAGTTACCCGTCTCTTAAGGTGAAAACATGGGGGTTGGGGGGGGAACAAATCGACAAACATGGCTAATTCGTAATTTCTTACTTTCTTGTTCCTGGAGGTTGTAGGCCAGGCAATGGTCCTCCAGCACAGCAAAGTCTCGGCACACTGAAAAAACACAAAGAGACTGAAATTGAAAAAGAATGCTGATACAGCCTTGTATAAAAAAATGTAAAAAAGCAAAGTTCAAAATGAGTTTAAACTAGTGTATTGTTGATTCAAACTCTGAGCTACATAGCAGTTGAGATGTTAGATCTCAATCTGACATTCACGGTTTCAGATGTTAAACATCCGGCCCATCTGCCTACACACATGCTTATATCAGAAAACTGACCCACAATCAAGGACAGGACGCCAAGTTAAATGCTACAGTAGAACAAGCAGAGGATTAAATATGTCAACAATGAAACTTTGGAGAGATTTTATTTGTGAATTTATTGTATGTTCAGTGGCTCTTTATATGATGAGCTGACAAGTATGCTTTATAGCAAAATAAATGAAAAACAGCAACATGCTTAGTATTATTTTAAACATGACCACTATTCTCAATTTACAATGTGATGTATGGATTTGCCTTGTGAGCTGGATGACTACTGGATGATACTGAAGCAAAATCAAAAGATCTGTTTAACACTTCATGCCCAAATGATTGAAACTGCACAAAAGTGTTTCTCAGTCTGGTAATGAGGTTGGCCATGTGGCAAGCGGCTTGTGGTTTTGTTATTTTCTGTCTCTAATACATGAAATGAAACTGTGAATGAGGAACCATCATTTGACTTAGACTGTTATGGCATAAATAAAGACTGATGTGAGAGCTCTTGACCTTTTTTTAAAGGGGCCTTAAGAAGTGAGAAGTAGGTTTATTTCTGACAAACTGCACGTATAAATCCCTAAATTGGCTGACAAAATGCAACGAGCAGGCAAGTATAGTACATGAATAAAACTCTCACCTTAAGAAAAACAATTTGTGTGTCAATCAGCGAGGCACAGACTGAGATACATGTATTTATATGTAATTTAATCAGGTGATATTTCCTAAATGCTGATTTAGTTAGAATACTTTAATCAGCCACAAAGAATGATCTTATCAAAGCTCTAACCTAAAATATTGCAGACAGCACTATGGCCCGTGGCCACAAAAAGTTACTTAGTGGCCACCAGGTTTTATCCCTATACTGTGAGCCTTCGCCAAAGCAACGTTACATTTCCACAAACATCCCGATTCCTTTGCACCTTTTAGTTCAACGTTCTATGATTCTATCTGCGTGAGGAAGCGAGACTGAACTAAGAGACTGTGAGAGAATGAACCATATGTTTACAAAGAACTTGAGTTTTCAATGTAAATAAATTATTAGAAAAATATTTTTTCCTTCTGTTAATGTCTTTTCATGTATTGAAGTGTCACAGTTAAGGAAGGCTGTGTTAAGTGGTGTTAAATTGCCTTTTCTGGATTGTTGTTACATAACGTTACATTTGGGCCACCAAAAATGTACTTTGGCCACCAAATTTAGGGGCTTAGTGGCCCGTGGGGCTAGTGCTTAAAAATATTAGCATCTATCCCTGCAGCATGAGATCTGAAAAGTGAATCACATTTACTATAGCGTGATTTTTTGGCCTATTCTCTTCTCAGCTCTAAGCTTGAGGACTAAAACTTAACAGGTATGGCTTAAATCATGATCTCAATTATCTGTATGCAGAGTATGATAAAAGCAAAAATCTATATTTTACTGCTAGTTTTCCATCTTACACGGATCTTCACAACAAATCTAAACCACAGCACTTTCCATTTAAATATTACAGATACTGCCAAAATGCTGTGAACGTTCATGCTGGAAACAATCACGCAAACTGCTGTAGGAAGGGAATTTTCCTCATAAACACCCGTTTTTCTGAAACTGTTCTGCTGAAATGAGGAAGATAGATTTTCTTCCTTTGAATAGTCAGGATCCACCGGTCTTCAAGTGCTGACAGTTTCATGTGTAGGAAACAGTAGAAGCTAAGGGGACATTTAAGACCTTTCTCACAGCCTCGGCCAATTATGGCTGTGGACCTTATAGCACAGAATGTATGTACCTTATACGATCTGCTTCTACAGTTCAGTCAACATGGATTTAACTACCCTCTGTTTAGAATATATCTTGAATACTGCAGTAGGAAACTTTTCTTTAGCTGAAACATCATTGCATTAAATATAGAAGAATAAAATGAAGCCATGATTTCATCTTGCAAGAAGCCATGCGCCACTCTGCTGTCGGCAGTGGTTTCGGCAGTGGTTTCCGTGGATTCAGTGAAGACCAAAATAAAGAATAATTTAACTTAATCAGAGTATTTCTTTTACCTACTCTTGTTTTCTGATGAGACTTATTAATTTCATACGTCACATATATTCAGTCATATCAATCCTTTCTTTGCCACTTATCTTGTATTTAAAGCTCTCCTCCCCCCAGCTCACATAACCTCACAGCCCATCATCTGCTCTCACAAAGATGACTTCATCCACATAAAAAATTAATAACCATCAACAGTCTACGACTATGACTATGTGTTAGCGTGCATTGGAGATAGCTCTGATAAAACTAATTATTTGCCAATATTACTGACAAGCACAAAAATGCCTGGGACTCGAATACAAAACACTGAGGAGTGGTCCAGATTGTCTGGTTGTATTAGATGTGGGGTGACTGGGCGAATGGTTGGGTTTAAACAGATGCTGTGAAGAGGAGGGCGAGACCTCCACAAAGCCCCCCATGGCCTCGGAGCAGTATGGGATTTGATTAACACAGACCATTTTTCAACCATATGCTTAATCTTCTTAGCCAAGAAACCTGAGATTAATTCTTGGTGGAATAGCTCTAACAGTCATTTTAACTACTGTAACAATGTGGGTTTGTCTGACAGTTCATTTAACATTTTGAAAAATGCTGTACTTAACTGGGTCTAGCTTTCATCCACCAAGCAACAAGTGACAGAAAAATTACAGCTGCAAGCTATGGTTTAAGTTTTCACACCATCTTTTGAACATGACACCATGGTGCACAAAGACCACAAGAGTCAACTTTTTCCGCTTCATGTGCTATGGGAAATGACAAAATACAGCTCAGTTCATTTGTGAGTTACATTACAGTGAAACTAGGCAGCTCACACTATTTACTATTTTCCTAACACATGAGGGATGAAATTGAAACTTTTCCAGCAGCTTTCTCAGTCTTTCCCTCTGCAGACTAGCCAAGCAGTGGAAATGCACGTTCCTTCTCTCTCTCTGACCAGAATAACAAGCATCCTGCTGAGCAGCTGCTTCACACTAACAGCACGGGCCATTCCCACCAGCACTGCATCCCATTCAAAACCTGCTTCAGTGTAAAAGCCGCACTCTCCACCTGCTTTTCACCTTCACATCAGTAACAACAGTAGACAAAGTTTTATGTGTGTGTGTAAAAGTTATGTGGGAGGGGGTTGGTGTTGCCTCTTCTTAAAAAGAAGTTATTTCTTGCAGGTCACAAAGTCTTTTAGGATAATGTTTCAAAGTAGTAATATATTTTACAGCCAAAAGAAAAGTCTGTCAGATATGAGATTCAAAATGTGTGCTTTCATCACAAAACAAGAAATGCATCTTGTCCTCCGAGCTCTGGCTGAACCACGTACCTTCACCTCCATGTGATCAGTATTAAGGCTACAAGTCAAGCCGTACTCCTACACCGTATTTACCCACACTGGTGTCGTGCCAGATTGTGCAAATCTATTATATATCTCTTTGCCCACAAAGCATTTCACCATAATCCAAACACTGAGTGAAATATGAAGGGGGCACGATATGCCAACCTCTTTTCTCCCTGCTAAAATAATGTCTCGCCTTCTAACCTTAAATGGACACAGATTTGGACTGGGATATAAAATCTGGCACGACTCCTTCACCCAGGCTAAGAGGTCTAATCAGTGCTGGCTACCGGACTCCAGCCTTAAGTCTACTGAGCTAACATCAACTAGCAAGCTGTGCTAATAACCACCATAACCGTGGTGTATCAGACCAAAAAACAGAAAACACCTGTGTTCTCTCGGTTAACATTTAGCCTGCTAGTGTCACCTAGCTGGATACGTGTGATGCTAAACAGCTAGCTTAATTCACATTTAGCCGGCAAATATGTTATGTTGACGTTACCCTCTTTCACTCCAGGTAGTTTATTCTTGTCGATGCTAATGTTACATTCAGCCATGTTGTCACCGATAATAAGTCAAAAAACCCCGTTGACTTCCGCGTTTCTTCCAAAGGTTAACTGCAGGCTGATTGACCGCCTTTACTCATAAACCCGATTGATGGTTCAGGTGCTGGACTGCCCTTTTGATTAGTTTCGGTAGACCCCTCCCTCGATACGTCGCTGCTGTAATTGCCTTGCAGCTACTCTTCTGAAGCTACGAGCCTCCCTCCCTCCCGGATCATTCCTACAACCCGCCCGCCAAGTCAGATTGAGTTAACAGACTACTTCCGCTTAGAAATGTCAAAATAAAAGACTTGGAATTTTGGTAGTTAAAGCCATGGAGAAGTTTCTAACATTAAATATCCATGACCAAATAAGCGACAAACAAACAAAAAACATATCAGTTATTATTTCTTAGGATTTTAACACTCAGCTAAGGTGGGTGATTGACAGTGACTGAATAACTCCACCAGCTAACATCAGATAAAATGATGCTAAATCCTGATAGGTGCACACAAGTACAGTAAATGACATCACTTTTTTTTTTTTTATCCAACTAAGCCCTTCAATTTCAAACAAGTGAGAAGATCACAGAGAAAAACAGACACAGGTTTACAGAAATCTCCCATGTGAAAAAATAAAACAAAGACAAAAATCCCAAGACTTATTGTGTATTGAGTATTCACAGCATCCAAAATAACGAAAGTGTACAATAATATTTCACAAGTCATACAATAGCTGCAATACTATTTATTACACTACTATAAAGGATTCTCATTTAAAAAAAGCCTATCAGCAGCCATACGCTCAGCTTTCGATTTAATTTTGAAATCGGAATGATCACACTTCCGGCTTAATTCTAGCTACATCTGGTTAACTTGACGCAGCTCCCGGTGACTGTAGACATCTGCAGCTGCAGCTATAAGAAGTCTTCACCACGAAGCGAAAGGTGACACACCTCTCTGGGCTAAATCTATTGTCCAAAGAATAATGATGCCTCGAGGCGCTGCATACGCAAGATATGCGGCGTAAAGATTCAAAACAGATAAAGCAGACTGACTACACACTTGTTTGTTTGAATGAAGATGACAGTATGTTAGGCTACAAGCTTTCCGTGTGCTCTTCTTGTTCTCGCTCTCATTTACACAAACAAATACACACACGTGTCATGTGATTGATCTGATTATGTTAATGTTATTGCTCCCTCTAGTGTTCAGCATATCATCTTGCAGGTGTCTGACACTGACGCGTGTTTCCGATTCATTTTATTTACTGAATGCGAGCAAGTCAGTTATAACAAATTGGTATTAGTGGTCCGTGTACTGGCCAATCAATAACACCATTAGTGGATGCCCACGGGCTGTGTCCATACTTAATGCTTATTGCTTACTGTATTTTTCAGTGACTAGGAGGTCAACATGGCCCCGACCTCTTTCATTAGTGATGCAGTGGACTGGTTGGGAGCAGAAACAGGACCGGCGCAGACTGGTTGGGAGCAGAAACAGGATTGATGACTGCATGGCTTTGGCTCACACATCGCACGTATTTCTTACATAAGAAACTCAGAACTGGTTCGATTGTATGCAAAAGCTTTTAACTATATTGCTGTATCACTTCTGAGAAAAGAGCTTGGTGGACGCAGCTGGCATTTATTTGATATGAACAATAAGAAAATACCTCCCCTGTTATCTGTTTCCCTTGCTATTAATGTCTAGTTTGTCTTTGTGACATAAGTGTTTCAAGTACCTCATCAATACATTTAATTGTACTTTATATGAGTAAAACTACAAATTGGTGATTTGAGCCTGCCAACAGACACTCTCCTGACTCTTTCAGGTTGCTCCACATTGCTAGTTTTAGTCTTCATCATGTCCTTGAGCTGCTGTGTATTCAAAATCTGTATGTCTAAAGTGATGGATTCATGGATGCGAGACACCATACGTCAACAGGGTCCTAAGTCAAGTCTGAAGGGGTGCAAGGCAGCCAGGGGCTTTTAGGAGACCCTCACCAGCCAGATTCAGTAGGTGTCAGCCAGCTCATTTCCCTAAAACTTCAGGCAGAGATATGAGATGTGATTTCCTTGATGCACAAAATAGACCACAGTGACTTAAGAGGTGTTGGGTAGTTGACTTGGCTGTGGTGATGAATGTTCCTTCAGCTCCAAATCAGTCTCGAAAGCCAAGATTGAGGAGCTCCTCTCCGGATGTGATGCACTTACAGACTGAGTCAATTTACACCCCCTCCTCCCCCAGACCAAGACGCCTCCCATGTACCTATTTAAAGAAGCAATTAATGTAAAAGAAAAAGACTTGCAAGTGCCAAGAACATCTGATTCTGGTCTCTCATATCCAACAGTCTGATTGGTAACCTCCTCTCTCTGTTTGATTTGCCCATGTCAGAGTGATGTAGGGTTACTGGCCTCGCCTATATCGTCAGATCACTGTATTTCACTCAGACGCTCCATGATCCCCATGAAAAGGTGGCCTATTGACGATACCCACGGTGACTAGCTATTGATTTAGTACGCGAGGGGCTGACTGGCCCCTCCTCCTGGCTCCTGAAAGGATAAATATATTGACGGGATGGACCCAAGGCAGTGGATTGCTTGCCTTGCTTGACTGACGGCTTATAGTGCAGTATTCGTTTGGGACCATACAATGAGTACAATGGATAGGGTTACAGTTGTGAACTACTGCTTAGGACTCCTGGGTTTGTTACTAGTGCAGGGAGTGCTAAATGTGGAGGGAAGGAGCATATTTAACCCTGGTAAGTGTGCAAACATTGTATTGTTTTAGGTCTATATCAAATTAAAATGCTGCTGAGGATGCTGCATGCAACTACCATTGTTGGTTTAATGGTTCGGTTGTGCCCAAATGCAACAAGTTAAGAGATGATGCCTGACTATGAAATAGGATGGATGTGATTTCATTTTCTGGTTGTGTTTTGTGATATTTATGGTGCTTAAAGTTGCACTTTTATTTACTTTATATATGCAGGAAACCATGTTTATAATCCGAAAGAAGACACAGATCCCCAGAGCAAGATTCTAGCACTGTTAGTACACAAGAGCTTAGTTCCTGTTGAAAAGGATGATCCTCTAGGTGAGAGATAAAAGAAAATGGTGAAACTAATGTAAATAACTCAAATGCATTCTTGCTTTGATAATGACTGGTATTCCTGTCTGCAGGTCTTGAGCTGGCTAATAAACTAGCTGAATTAGAGGAGGTAAGGATATTTACAGATTCACCTTGAAGCAACTTTGGAAAAAATGTGGCTTAGGCAGAAAATCTATCATGATTTACATCAGTGCAATATACATACATATAATGGTGGAATATGGGCATCTTGTTTTAATTTCTCAAAAAAATGTGAATCAATTCTACGTAGACAGGAGGCTCTGAATGAAAACCTGTTACACTTCCTCCTGAACAGATGGTGTATTGACACTGAGATGACGGCTACCTGTCTTGGTGTGTTTAATCACTCTGATCTCTGCTTGTAGCTGCGGGCGCTGAGGGAGGATCTGGAGCTGGAGAGGGAGATCACAGCCACTTTGGCAGAAGACAAATCCATAACTAGGAAGAGGGGTGAACGTAAGTTAAATTCAGTGCTTCTGGATTAATAAGTATCATACAAAAGGATTAATATTTGTAGTTAATTATATCAGTTGCGGTATTAATATTCTGCATGTAAGATGTCATGCTACAAGTCTTTATCTCCTTTCGTCTGCAGCTTGCTTCTGGAAGTACTGTGTCTGACACGGATGCAAGAGGAGGAGGACCACTGTGAAATCTTGCTGCAAAGCCCAACATAGCCTTAAGACTCAAAACACCAGTAATGTAATCACACTGTATTTAACCCAGCAATTTAGAGTTCAAAGTCATGAATACATGTTTAATTTCCACTGCATCAAGGTGCTCTCATGAGATATCTAAGGACTGTGGCTGTACATCTTTAATCTGTAAATAATCAGCTACTCACTGGAAATACTTGAGGGTCAGATATGACAACATGTACTTGACTGCAAAGACATACATATTATTCTTTTATCAGGGTTTTTATTTCATTTTACAAAATAAATAAAATTATAATGTGAATCTAATCTTTTTGCTTTGTTTTATTTATTTATTTAAATTTTAAGAGAAAATTATTGAAGATGACTTGATCACTGAATGGACTCCTTTTGGAAGTTTGAAAAGGAGACTATTTGCATTACTTTCTCATCAAAAAAGGACATCTATACTACTAACCCATATACTTACTTTTATTATTTATTTACTTCACGTATCAAATAAACTGTGGATGCAAGTGGCACATGGTGCACATCATGGTGACGGGTTAATTACTGTAAGGTGAAGTTCATTTGGCTGGATCTTTTGGAGGAGGGTGACGCTGTTGTGAAAAGATCAGAATCACACAGAGCATGATGAACACAGGATGTTTCCGGGAAACCAGACTGAGTATGACACTGCATTCGCAGCAGCATAAAAGAAAGTGTTGACTTTTGCTTTGAGTCAATGAGTCCTTTGCAGTGATGTTTTCAGAGATTAATAATGCACTCAAGCATATACACATACACACACATGAACACTGTGGTATAACCCATACATAAATATCTACAGTATAGGGATGATAACACATTCTTCTGTGTAACAAGGCAGAATATTTTGATCAGTGAGCGCTTCAAATGTCCAGATGGTCCTTTTTTAAATTTTAAATACTGAAAGGAAAGAAACAAATAACCAATTCCATAGTACAATATACTGTTCAGTTCATTACATATAAGGTACTGTACTGTATCTGCTGTTTTGGTGCAAGATAGCCAGTAAGATGCAATTGAAAAAATACCTAGAATGTAAATTGATTTACTTTGGACTAAATGTCATATCACATGATTATTACTGGGTTTTATTTAAGGAAAATTAACTCTTTTTTTCAAATACAGGACTATGTTTAATTCTATCCCAGTTTTACTACATCGGTTCAGCAGCTTACAGCAACACACACTCACTCTTTGTCCCCATCACTATCAGCTCTTGGAGGACTTTCAGCGACAGAAAAGAAAAAAACATTACCATGAGAAAAACTTAACTTCATAAGAAACAAATACGCAATCAACTGCAATTTACTCTGACTGAAGTTAACAATTGCTGCTGATGATGATTATTTTGCCCCTAAATTCAAAGGGGTATAAGCTGACTCAACATGCATCATGCAAGAAACTCACCACTCAACATGCACGCGGCATGTTGAGTGGTGACACATTGTGCTACAGGCATCAGATACAAAACACCCTAACTGACTTGATACAGAAATGAGTGTTGTCTATTTCCGTTCAGTCCATAAACTGGAGCGCAGGATGGGGTCAGACCTGTCAAGATAAGTCCACAGGAAATGAACCAGCATCCTCTGTGTCACTCATATGATAGTAGTAAAACATACAGCCTCATGCCAAAGTAGAGTTTTTATATGCCAAAGGCACAGGCCAAGAGCAGAAATAAAAACTCCCCAAAAACGTTGCACATAAGGAAAGTAAAACTGAAGACACCACATGAAAGGCAATTCAAAGATTGAAAGATGTTGTAACAGTTGGTAAAAACAGAAAAAACAAAAACTGGGATTAGAATCCTACAATAAGATTACAATGGGTCCAATATTAATGTAGGATTTCCAACATTAAGACATTCAGTAAAATAAATCAAAAGAATGGGTCCAGTTCAAGAAGCCTAATAAAATAAGTCATTGAACAAGTCCAAAGTCGTCATATTATTCAAAATCCACAGTAGGTGATATAGGGGGTCAAGGTCAATGGTTGGGCAGCATCAAGGATGAGTAGTGTGATGGATGACTTTTGGGTGGGCATTTTGGTGGAGCAGAGGGCAGGGTAACTTGATTGACAGGGTGTCCAGCTCTTCAAGACAGCCCTAGAGAGAAGAGCAGCACAGAGCACAGCAACATGATCATAACATCAAACGGACAATGATGGATTCTTACTTCAGAGGTTGGTAGAATATTTAACTTGTTTTGGTTTTTACCCCAGGTCAGGTTTGGTCTTTTTACCGTTATTCAAACAATAAATAAATGTCTTAAATGTTTTATTTTATGTTTATAATGTTTGCATTATTATATTACATATTTTTTCAATTATTTTTTGACAACTATGTCAAGAATTGAATTCCAGATTTGCATTTAAATTGACTTGATACAATTTGAGCTGAAGAAAAATGCCTTTTGGATAAACAGTGAAAGATCATTACTATACACTGCTATTTGGGGTGATATTAATGAGACATACCTCATTTCAAATTTAATCTCATGTGTCTTTATTTCAACTGTGCAGGCACCTTGTGGACAATACTCGTCCTCTTCACACTGCCACACATTACCTGCAACATGTTCTGCCCCGGCAGCTGCCTGTGTAATTTTAAAGGTGCTGTCAAGTGTGTTGGCGACACCATCACAGATATACCAAAGCAGCTGCCTGTCCACATGTACCTGCTGCAGCTTAATGACACAAACATGAATGTCATAAATGAGCAGAGCTTGGCAAACAAGGACCTCCTGTTGCGTTTCAGTCTGACTCACAGCCATCTACACACTATCCATCCCAGGGCCTTCCACGTTGCTCCACAGCTCAAGTCTGTCAAGCTGTCGTCCAATGATCTCTCTACCCTTCCTGCTCGGGTTTTCAGTCCACTGACCACTCTGGAGCAGCTGCATTTAGATGGGAACCAGTTGGAGACCTTAGCTCCAGATATGTTTGAAGGACTTGTCGGGTTGGCGGATATGGACCTGAGCCGGAACAAACTGAGTAGTCCTGCTTCAGATGTTTTCGATGGACTGACCAACCTCAATTTTCTGAACCTTGGCAGGAACTCCATAAAGAAGCTTCCACCTACCATATTTCACTCCTTGACTAAACTTCGCCAGCTCATGATCTATAACAACGAGCTAGAGGTGCTAGAAGCTGGGATCTTTGATGAACTTGTCAACCTTGAGGAGCTAAAACTCCACCATAACCAGATTACCAGCCTTCAACCTCAGGTGTTCTGGTCACTGAGGAACCTGAAGACCCTCACCCTGTCCTCCAACCGACTTCAGGCTATCCCGGAAAAGAGCTTCTACAACATGCCCAAGCTGATCAAGCTTACCATTTACAACAACCCACTATTATCTCTACCAGACCAGCTAATGGGTCACATGCCTGACATGACAGAATTGTATCTGTATGCCACTAACCTCACCACTGTTCCTGGAAATTTGTTTGCTAACATGTCTGGACTCCTGAGGCTTAACTTCCATTTAAATGACAAGCTGAATGAGTTGCCTTCAGACCTCTTCTGCTGCCTTCCTAACCTCCAGAAGCTCTCGTTGAAATCCAACAACCTCCATTATCTTCATCCTCAGCTGTTCTCCAGACTAACCACACTGAACATACTGATTCTTAATGACAATAAGCTGCAGAGCCTACCGGAAAGCATCTTCCAGGGCCTTGGAGAAATTTTGTCAATTGATTTGAAGAATAACCACCTCAAGACTCTCCCAGGAGATAGTTTCTTGTCAAATCAATTTTTGAGGGCTCTTAATCTGAGTGGCAACCCCTGGGACTGTACTTGTAGTATCAGAGGTATTGCAAAATGGATAAGACATAATAAGCATGTGGTTCTTGACAGAGATGATGTGCTATGTCATAGTCCAATGTACCAACATCCCCGTACCATTGGCTCTCTTCGTGATGAGGAGTTCAACTTTTGCGATGCTACAAGAGTACATTATTTTCCTACACAGAGTGACTTACATGAGCCAACAAAACCATTCCACACCATTTCAACCAGTGGACAAACATCAGTTGCAGCTTCAACAACCACACCACCCACATCAACCACCACTCAAGGAGCTACCCAAAAAGTCACCATCCTAACAACCACGCCAACTACAAAACCATCTGCCTTACACACCACGATCCTATCAACTCTCCAAACTCCCACCATCACCCTGCCTAACGAGGAGTTTCTTCTCATTGCTAAGACTCCATCAACCTATTACATGTCACTTCCTTTCTATGACACATTGGTGGTTGAACAGGGGCCCGAGTTTGTTCACCACAACCTTCACAGAGGCTGGGTGTATGTGTGGTTTCTGCCCTCGGACACGACTTTGGCTGGGCTCCTCATGTTTTGTCACATCCTTCTAGTGGCCACAGGCTTGTTCCTCATTGTTGCTGCCATGTATTGCATGTATCGCCTAAACAAGACCATGGATGAGCTTAAGACCGAGCGTGCGCATACTCTGGGGTAACAAAACATGTTATCAGGCCTGGTGCACAAGAGACCAAAATAAACTGTCCTTTTCCGGAGGTTGCAGTTTAGAAAAGATTATCTTGGAATATGGGATTTAAAATATCGTGACTAAGTTAAAGATCAAGGTATTTTAAGATAGCAAAACATTATGGTAAGATAATACAATGTTTTATATTATATAAAACTGCAGTATATAATACAGTATGTAAGCTTAAATAATTTTTCCGAAAAATATTTTTTTTAATTGGTTGGATTGGTCGATTGATCAATTGGTCAATCAAAAGAAAATTAATCTGCAACTATTTGATCAATCTTCTGTCAATCTTCTAGCAAAACATTTGCTGGCCCCACCTTCTAAAATGTGAAGATTTGCTGCTTTTCTTTGTCTCATATGATAGTAAATCAAATATCTTTGGGTAGGTTGTGATGAGCATTGTTCACTACTTTTTGACATTTCATGGATCAAACAATAACTCAGGAAAATATTTGGCAGATTAGTTAATTTCCAAATAATTGTTAGCATATGAAATAAAACGTCTTTCTTTGCTATCTCCTTGTCTTAAGGTTGCATGCTAAATGTTATACATACTAAAGTCTAACAGTATGTGTAAGTTTTCCCTGTTTTATTTATCAGCTTTTCTGCAATGTTAAGCTTCAAAATCAAGCCAATGTAGTCAATAGTAATCACAAGTGATTTGTTTCCCTCTAGTGGTGAAAGCTTCAAACTGCATGAAGAGGAAACGTCAGCTTAAAAACATTGTTTACTGTAATTTTCGAGTAATCAGTCAATAGATTTCTGAATAAAGTGTGTTATGTGAAAATGTCTCTTTTTTTCCACTATGTTGGTAGATAAGAAATGTTTGTTTGTCTGTAGTTTCCTGCAGCTGAGGCATGTAAAAATGCCATGTCATGATGATGATATTCCTGCCTCTCCCATCAGATTTTTGTTTTGTGTTTTACATTTGTTATCTGTTTACATCTGACCAAGGCCACACATTACAGTGTAATAACGAGAACCAAGACCTACAGTATCAATGTCATAATGATGTCAATATCAATGTCTACGCATGTTGCAGAGTGTGTTGTTTCACAAACTTGTGACAGGGCACCAGTTGTATTTGAGAGAATTGCGTCTGTATACATCTCGTCTTATCTGGATTAAATTCTTATCTGGATTTCACTTCCTCCTTAAATGGGAATGGGGAAACAATGTCCATTTCCAAAATGAATCACATCTACTGGGAAGATTACACCATCATTTCTGTAACAGCCTTCAAAACAGGAAGCTCCATCCTGTTCAGATTTCTGAAGGTCAGGCAGCAAAATAACTGTTGAGGTGACTCTTTCTTTTGCAAAACAGAACCCCTGTAATTTCACAAACATATGAAACAAAACCACAACAATGTGCACACTGTTTTGATTCCCTTTTTTAAGTGGTCCCTTGTAACATAACATAACACCATAAAAAAGATTGAGAAAAGATGTTTGGATTATCAATAAAGCTCATACAACTAAAGTTACATTTGTAACCACTTGTGTTGATAATTACACATTGGACTAATAATACCATTTAACATTGTTCTTTGGAGGCAAAACAATAGAGAATGTTCGACTCAAAGCTTTTAAACCTTCACAAAATGACAGAGGATGCCACGAATTCCACGAGAAGTGATTGGACTTTTAAAATGAACAGCAAACAAAAGAGGATGAATTGGTGAACAGCACCCAAGTTCATTGCTATGGTAACGGATGATTAGGCCGTTCCAGTTCGTTGAGCTCACACAACAGTGGACATACACACTCCCACACACACAGACAGCGTGAGCGTGGGGAAAGGAAATCATGCTACAGGGGTTACAAGGAATATTTGACCACAGTGGAAAACAAGAGGAAAGATTTTTTAACTGTGATGAACTTATTTTAACCTGGTATTCAGAGACATCATTGTAATGTGTTTGTCTTTGGTCTCCAACTGGTTCCCCTCTAAATGGCGCTGTTTTGTCATAAAACCAAGTTCTGAGTTTAGTCATGCCTAATTGAGCTATGTACTTCCAAATCTTTTGGGGAAAATATACACTCATTATATTACCATGTAGGGCTGCTGCTAGTGAATAACATGTGTTCCAACTTAAAGACATCATGATGACGCATGATGATTTTGTCAGTTGAAGAAGGGTGGTGGTGAGTTGCAGCAGTTATTACTTTCTCCTTGTCTTCCAGTATCAGTACAGTAATATCAGAAAAACACCATGTTTCAAGTGTGAGTTTTGTGCACTGCAGCAACTGGCTGTCTATACGTTAACTCCACCCTCACTATCTGTTTTCTGTGGTGAGGAGGGAGTTTGTCATGTTACAAAACAGATGGATTTACTTTACACAGGAATGTTAAAAGCTGCAGAATGCCCACTCCTCAACCTTTTTTCCCCCCACTGATTTATTGACGAACACACCATTCCACATTTTAGCACCAGAGCTAAATCACACTGAATTGGTTGTGATGAACAGGTTGAGGAAAAACAAACACTCAAACTCTATTTCTGAACAAAGAACATTTTCAGAGGCAATGTAATGGTTTCTGTCATGCTACTTGATTACTTAAATGATTTGGGATACAACCTGGATATTTATAATTCAGTCAGTCTCATACAACCACGTGCCTTATACACAAACAGAAGCTCTCTGCACCAGCAAGGAAATCCTCATCACATAATTTCATCCAGAATTATACAATACTAAAAGCTGTTTATTCATTTTCCTGAACATGCGTGCATTATGGCATTAAGCATACTGAATAGAAAATTCTTTATTTCTGCAACACAAGTAAGATTGAATGGATGTTTTCAGGTTGTTTGGTTGTTTTTTGGATCATCTTGCAATCTGTAATCCCCTAACAGTGGAATACTGTGTCAATGTCCAAGACTGCCAAGTGCCCAAACTATCGGCTTACAAGCATACCGGGGACGTCATACTAAAGATATGTGCAGCTGAGACTTAAATTTGCACACCCAAACGAGAAGGCACATACACACAAAACAATGTCACAAACAAAAACACAAAACCAACTCCATTGTCTTTAAACAAACCAAATTCTCACAATCCCTGTAAACCTAACCTCCAACACAAATATACTTCTTTTTCCTGGAAGAATATGACATGTTTGTTGAAAACATATGGATCCCCTAAGATGAAGCACAGCTCACACATCACATAAACACAAATCAGCAGAGGGTGCGGCTTCCCTTTGCTTGATTCCCCACAACCACATTTAGCAAACAATGCCAGCATGAGTGTGTGAGAGGAACAGAGAAGGCAGGGGGACAGCTGGGATGCTGAACGGTGCCACTGAAGCCTCAGAAGAAGGACCTGCAGATTTAATCAGCTCCGGGCAAAGAAAACAAAAACCTGACTGGTGAAGGGAATTGAGTGATGACGAAGAGCAGGAAAATGTGATGGTGTGA
The DNA here is from genome assembly GCA_002120245.1 of Maccullochella peelii. Classification (NCBI taxonomy): domain Eukaryota; kingdom Metazoa; phylum Chordata; class Actinopteri; order Centrarchiformes; family Percichthyidae; genus Maccullochella; species Maccullochella peelii. Next base: position 39,334 of record LKNJ01002305.1, read on the forward strand.
GAGTTCAGAGAGTGCTGGAAACTTTCATCAGAGGATTTGTGGAGTAGAGGAAGAAGGGAGGACGTACATAAAAGATAACCACACCAACTCACTGTCTCTGTTCACTCCATCGCCAGCCACTACGGGAGGTAAGTGCTGAATGCTACTTACTTGAAACATATTTGTCAAGAATAATGTGGTGGATTTCATGGAATCAATCAGAACAGAAATAAGATAAAGGATAATGATCAATAAGTTACAGCAATACGTTTGTGTATGGTACTTCATTCTTAAAAATACAACCTTCTATACATAATTCACACCTTGATTTTGTTTAATAATTTGTGTATTCATGTGTAAACTGCAACAAGGCCTATAGGATTCTGAATTTACACTGAATCTAGTGAATGATTGACATTTTCTGCTTGATTATTAGTTTATTTTGGATAGCTTGGGTCTTAACACTGTCAGATAACATGGTAATCAAAAACCTTTTATATAAAACATGAATTAACTTCTATATCTTGGTCTCTGGCAGTACAGTCCTCCACTTTGCTAGTTCAGTCTTTTCATGACAGACAAAGTGCTGATCCTTCAACTATGGCAAGGGGGAAAAATCAAAGCAATTAATGGTGAACTGGAAATGCTTTAGCCATTACACTGTACTGCAGACCATTCCAGGTTATCCCAGTCAGGAGCAGACAGTGGTTTTGGTTGGACTGGGGATGTTATAATATACACCAGAGAGGAAACATGGTTTAGATATCAGGTTTTGTTCAAACAGGGACATTATTAAACTCAGTTCTCAGTGATTTTGTGTCTGGAAGATGCGTGAATGTGTCTGAAAGTTACTAAAGCTGCTTAATCCATTGTTCCTGACAGTATTTTTTTTAATGTAGTAACGTTTTAACGTACAAGGGAAGGGGAACTACATTCCCTGACTTAAATGTGAACTCTGACCCTTCACACAGCAGAAAAAGAAGTGGTCATATTAATAAAACCAGTGGGTATTTCCCCCCAAAACCTCATTCGAACAAATAAGAAGGAAAGTCATAACTAATATTACTAAGGGTTAGGAGTAGTGATAGTAGTAGTAAAAGTAAGGAGCACTGGTAAGGTAGGAGTACTGGTAGGGTTGGGAATAAAGAATAATGTTTTTTAAAATAGCACAGTAATGGTGTTTTAATAACAACGGAAACATTACTTTCCCTCTCAGCAGGGACACAGCACCCCACATCCTGAAAGAAAGCAGACATGAATACAAAATGTATCGAAAATGGGAACAGCTGGATGTATTTTATGACTCCTGAGCTTCGATGTGAAAAAAGAAAAGAACCAAAAAGTAAGAAAGAAAGAAAGAAAGAAAGAAAGAAAGAAAAGCTCATTTGAGGGACATTTTGGTCTCTTTAGAAAGTTACTTCCTCAGAAAGACTCTTTCTGCTCAGCCACTGAGTAACAACTCATGCTTGCCAACCTTAAGTTGCAGAACTTTAAATGGATTTGTATGGAGAAGCAGGTCATTATGTTGGCACAGGTTTGTGTTTGGAGCCTCCTGTGCCATTACAAGCAGTGAGCACAGCCTCCACCACAGCCTCAAACATGTGCAGTCAGTCTGTCATGTAGGGATGTACCGTAGACACCACACAGAAATCATTTTGTGGCAGCAAACCAATCATGTCCATTTTCAATGAGGATATACTCTGTAGTTTGGGGATTTTCTTCTAAAAACATTTAGCAGCAAACATTTCAAGCATAGGTGGGCTCCAAAGTTGCTGTTGAACACAAATCCTGAAGAAATAGCTTTAATGCCAAAAGGCTGCTAAGCATGGTGATTTATCAGCCAATCCTGTTGACAATGCTGACAGGCAAGGCTCTTAGCCCCCAGACAACACTGGATCAATTTCAAATATGCAAATGTATTCTTTTTGGGTAAAACAAGAATGCTGAGGCTGCAACATGCAGGGACTGTTACTAATTACAGTTGCCTTTAGTATAACTGCCTTATTATGGTGGTGATTTAAAGTGCAGAGAATCCCCTTTGTGGCTGTTCTCTCAGTGAGAGGAGAAAAAACTATTGTACATCAAATCTCAGGGTAGTGCCCCCCCCCATGGTTGAGCAGTTCAGTTTCCTTCATGTACCCTATGACCCTATTATAGTAATACAAAGCCAACAGTAATTTCAAATAGGAATAACTTTTTAGAGCTGCAAACACTTATGTTTTGTGGTAAATTTCAGTGTTTTATCTCTATTGTTTTGTGTTCCTGCCACCTTAGTGGTCCTATGGTCAGTCAGCTTTTAGAGGTACTGGCATCAAGCTGTGAAAAGCTCCACACTGACCTAAAGGGTTACTCCAGTGACTTAGTATTGCACTTAAAATAGGGGACTTACAAAAGACAAATTGAATGCAGCAGAGGCCAACATAACTTGACTTTAACCTGAGTTTCTAGTATGGGTCAAGCTCCAAAAACAATGAACTTCCTAAATTTAAACACCACACCACCATTTGTAACACATGGCTTTCTTTTAAAAATGTGTAGTCTCCGAGCCCAAAATTACAAATACAAAGTAAGGAAATTTGAGTTTTTGAGTTCTTGAACTTGACTCCAGTCCTTCAGAGGACAAAAAAAAACTTTCACAGGCTGAGTAAAAGTACTCCTAGGGAGGAGTGTCCCTTTAAGGACAGAAAAAAACAGTATTTAGTATGTAACGCCCATGGCACGTTCAGAAATCCCTTAGCCATCCATGTAAATCTGATACAAGATTCATAACTAACCTTGACTGTAACATTTCTTCTGTTCTAGAGAAATAATGGACCTACCCCTGACCCTTCATGTGCTCCTACTTCTCTGTTCTCTCAACGCTGTCGTTGGGGTGTGTCCGGGCGGATGCAAATGTCAAGGAACCAAAATCCTCTGCAGTGGCCTCTCAGACTTCCCCACAACTGTGCCCTCATTTACCACTGCCCTCTACTTCTCCAATTGCAGTATCTACTTCATGAAACCAGAGGACCTGACTGATTTCTCTAATGCCCTTGGCACCTTTGTTATTAAAGACACTGATCTAAGGGAAGTGCGCTCTGGCACATTTGATTCCACTCTGAACATAGGTTTCTTAGGGTTTACTGGCACCAAACTACAAGATCTCCCTGAGGCCTTGTTCCAAAATCTTCAGAAGCTTGAGACTCTGAATCTGAAAAGCAACAATCTCCTGGTACTCCGCTCTAACTGGTTTTCCTCATTGACAGGTCTGAAAGTCCTTGATCTCAGTAAGAACCTTTTCACTTCTGTACCTGTGGAAACCTTTCACCCTCTTGCTGAGCTGCACTACCTTTTCCTTTCCGGAAACAATATCAGTCAAATACCTAGAGAGACATTCAAGGGTCTTTCTAAACTGAAAATCTTACGACTTAACAAAAACTTGCTACAGGAACTTCCCATTGGCAGTTTGGATGACCTTGGAAACCTGGAGGAACTATCCCTACATGACAATCAAATCACTCATCTCCACCATGACCTGTTCTCCAAGACTTTGAAACTCCAGAAGCTGTTCCTCTCTCACAACAGGCTCACATCTCTTCCACAAGGAATCTTCTTAAACCTGCCCCTCCTTTCCCAGATCTCTCTGTATGAAAACCAGTTGGAGAGTCTAGGACCAGGGGTGTTTGGGTCTATGGCCCTGCAGGAGTTGTGGCTGTATGACAACAAGCTGAGCCGCGTGGAGGATGACACATTTAGGAACCTGACTCAGTTGCGTCTCCTGGTACTCAGTCGCAACCAGATCAGCTATGTATCCAGCAGGGCCTTTAGAGGGTTGGAGCATCTGGGAGAGGTATCACTTCACACCAATCTGCTCACAACGCTGCAAGCTGGGACTTTCCAAGGTCTACCCAGTCTGGTCAACATTTCCTTGGAGCACAACTTCATCAGCTCTCTCCCTTTGGGTTTTCTCCAGGGCCTGAACCACTTGGAACAAATAGACCTGAAAAATAACTCCCTTCCCAACCTGCCACAAGAGAGTCTAGATGCCCTCACTGCAGCAAAGGAAGTACTCTTGCAGCAGAACCCGTGGAGGTGTGACAAGGATATTCTGCCACTTAGGGACTGGCTGAGACAGCACCCATCTAAGGCCAACCAATCTCTTGTGGTCTGTGAAACACCAGTGAACGGTGAGGTAATTGCTCTGCTGACAGATGAGAACCTTATGTCTCTTAGCTCTACTGAGGAGCCTGTGATAACCTCAACAGAGAAGAGGAGGAAACCCCATACCCCTCCAACCAGACGAAGCACCTCTTCACCTGCTGTGAAGACCACCCCCACCTCAGAGCACGAGGAGGTCACCAGCGGTGGGCAAGGGGAAAAGGGAACGGTTTCTCATAATACTTCGATTATCCTCATTGCCATTGCAGTAGTGTCCACTGTCATCATCAGCACTGTCATCATCAGCTGTGTGTGCTGGAGGAAGAACAAGAGAGGCAGGGGAAATATAGGCAGCAGAAATAAGAGCTCTGTGCTGTAGACTAGACCACCAAACATCAGCAACCCAAGAACTTTGAAAGCCAAGGGAAACTTCTCACTGATTACTGTGGTTTACTTGGAAAATGTGGAGCCTAGAGTTGATTTTAGAGCCTCAAAGGCAACAGAAATAACCACTTTATCTCCATTCAGACGTACAAGATAGAACAAGCAAGTCAACTTTTGAATTCATTCATGATCAGATTTACCCACCAGTATTCCTTTCGTGTGTCATGTAAAAAGAGAACAGACATTGTATGTTCTAACTGTAAAAACACCCACCTTGCCATCTTGTGGGAAACCCAGACATTTGGGTGAATGCAAACAGTGTACTTCTTTTAGTAAAATTAAGACTGCATTCAGTATTTTCTTCAAACTATTTTCCATTTTTCAGTACTAATAATTGCAGTTTGACAATGGCTTTCTGTGCTAACAACAATACATTTAGGAGACTGTTGTACTTTCTTTGCAAAATGGCTATCCATGCAAAATGAAACTGTAACACGATTCATCCTATGGTTTCCACACTTACAACACAAAATGCTACTATACATTGAATAAATGCACGACTTTTAGTGGGAGCAATCTTACATTGTGTTAATCATTTACTGAACTTAGTGGTATTACATGCAAACTTATTCACATTATTACACATTATTCAGTGTGGAGGAGGAAAAACCTCCACTTAAATGCTTGTGAGAAGGAAATTACCCACAAATAAATGTTACGTTAGTAGCATCACACTGACACACTATATCATACATTAGATGAAAAGAAAAAAGGGAGAAAAAATACATTAGCACATCTAAAAATATTGAGATTTTGTTATTTATACAGCATGTTATGGGCTACTTTTTGCAGGATGATGATCCTATTGTGATCACTAAATAGTCAATAGACGCAGGATTTTTAATCACCAGTATGTTTCTGATTATGTTAATTGTGCCAATTCAGTTTGTGGAATGTCCACAAGAACAAAACAAAGTCCAGACTGAGTAGATTTAGTGGTCATGGTGAAGGGAAGGAGGCACAGCATGATACTGTTATATGAAACTGTTGGGGTTGCATTCACAGCAATCTGTATTTTTGTGAGACAAAACTATACTACTTGTCATAAACATAGAATAATGGAGTGATACATTTAATGTGTACATTTAGCACGGGTAATAACTTCAGCCACTTATTTAACTTATGACTACAGTACTTTCCACTCATTTAAATCAATTAAAAGACTGCCATCTAATGGAAGGAAGTCAGAGTAATGTTTGAAACCTTTGGCTAAAATCCACCCTTTGCCTGCAATTACAGATACCAGACAAAACAAATGAGTCACAAGTGCTGTAATGTATGTCTAATTGTTGCCTCACAATAACAGTGTTTTAGTAAGGAAAAACAGAAAAATAAAACATAATCAACAAACTGGAGATAAATGCATGTGAAATGAAGTAAAATTGTTGATATTTAAAATTTTTACTTTTTTTCTGCTTTTCCTGATGTGGGAACATGCATTTTTTCAAAATGACAAAATGTTTACATAACAATGGGTGTGTTAACATTTGGAGTATGTGCATGAATAATGAATATTCAAGCTTTTAAAAAAACATCTGTTGTTTATGGTACTGTCCTAGGTGTAGAACCTAACAGACCAACTCATCAGATGGTAGGTACTGTTTAGAGTTAGTGGTGATCATCCATCAAATTTAAAATTAAAATTCAATTAATATGTAGGCAGTGATGGCAGAAGACATTGTTTTTTAATTTCGAATATTCAGAATATTGAAAATAAAGAGTTTGTGAATGCTGTTAAAATGTCAGTGATTATAAAAAATAAGAAAATATATATTCATTTTGTAATCTTGGAGCCATGCTGCAGAGCAGTGCAGTAACTGGCAGGAAGAAAAAAAACCTTCTGTCCTTGCTCTTATCTCAAGTATGCAGAAGTGTGTTACACCACGCCTCACATGGAATGAAACACACTCGAGCCTGCTGGCAAACATCGATACAGAAGATAACTAATGGGACTGAGTCTGTTTATGTCCCCTCACTGCTGTAACAATCGGTTTCATCATGGGACAGGAAATAATCAGGTAGGCAAATGTTTCTTCTTGCATCTGACTATAACAGCACATAGATTTAATGATAACTTGACATGGCAACACTTTTTATAATGTAACTGACACTTGACCACTCATATATTATCACCAGATAGAGAAAAAAAAATCATACATTAAACTACCTTCTAAACTATATACAAGGTCTAAATTGAATCTACTCAAATTTATAAGTTATATATAATCACTAACCCTTTATACTAACCCTTTTTCTTTTTATAGTGAATAAGCATGTCAAGAGGAGAAATCATCGTTCTTTTTCTGTCATTACTGTTTAAGTCTTCATTGACTCAAAACAAACAATGTGAAAAGGAGACAGACTGCCCAAAAGAGAACCAGGATGTTTTTAGTTCATCTACGACAGAAATCCCACGCATCCTGAAACCAGGTGTGACAGAGGTTTTCTTTGTGGGTAGCCAGATTAAAACAATCCCCAAAGATGCCTTTGTTGAAAACCCCCAGCTTGAAAAGGTGGAGTTCATGAACACTAATACGACATCTATTGAACCGGGAGCTTTTGAAGGTTTGGTACACCTCAAGAATATTGAGATCTCCAACACTCCATTAACGTCAATCCCAGTGGGAGTCTTTAAAGACCTCAGCAACCTGGAGAAGATTATACTAAAACAAAACAAGCTCCGTAGTCTGGAGAAGGGCTTGTTTGACGGCCTTAAAGAAGTAAGAGAGCTCCTGCTACATTGGAACAAGATCGAATCGATTGAAGAAGGGACCTTTGATGGTCTTGAGAACCTTATACTCCTCCATTTAGCTAAAAACAATCTCTCCACTGTATCTGCCGACTGGTTCTCAAACCTAAACAAACTACAGACTCTACGGCTTTATGAGAATCAGCTGACCACCATTCCTGAAGAGATTTTTCAGAATTTGCCAAACTTGAAGGAAATTGGCTTGCAGGGAAACAAAATAACAGAATTATCACCGAATCTATTTCCACATAAAGACAAACTAAATAAGCTGCTTTTGGATAGTAATCTTCTGACTGGTTTACCACAAGAATTTTTTGTTGGCTTCCCTCAGCTTAAAACACTGACCCTACAGAATAATAAACTGACTAGTCTACCACCAGTGCTTTTTGGAGAAATGCCTAAATTGACTGAGTTAAGCCTCAGTCAAAACATTCTCAGCACTCTTCCTAAAGGAATAATCAGCCCTCTGAAGAAACTCAAGAAGCTAGATCTGTCTAAAAATCACTTTGTCACCTTGAATGCTGAGTACTTTGAAGGCCCTGAGAAGCTCACAGAGCTGAATCTAATGAACAACAAGATACATTTGCTGGATGCAGACGTGTTGGAAAAGCTACAATCACTGATCACACTCAAGCTAGCTCACAATGACCTCCAGACGCTTCCTGAGAATATTTTTCAGCCTTTAACAAAACTCAAAAAACTTGACCTCAATGACAACCCTTGGCACTGTGACTGTAATCTGATACATCTTCACCTTTGGATGAAGGCAAACTCTAAAAAGATTATGCTTGCTGTGTTCTGTGAGTATCCAGAAGATCTAAAAGGGCAGGAAATCCAATCATTAACAGAGGATCAATTTATTTGCCCCACCCTTCCCCCCACAACCACTCTCTTGACCACCACTACCACCACAACAACTCCGACAACTACCACAGCACCCCCAATGACAGAACCAACAACCAACACCCTTACTACTACAACACCTCTTCCTCCAACAACCACTACACCCACCACTATACTCCCAACCACAGAGTCAATCACCACCATCCTTACTACCACAATTCCAACAACCACTTTGCCAACCACCACTGTCTCCACCACACCACCAGCCACAACCGCCACAACAATACCAACAACCACTGCTCTGCCAACAACCACACTCACAACCACTATAAGCACAACTATAGCCACCACAGCCATGACCACGATAACAACAACTGCATCCACAACCACAACAACAACTACACCCACAACAACTTTAACAACAATGACACCCACCACCACAACAAATATGCCCACAACCACTATGACCACAACTATGCCTACAACCACCACCCTCAGGACTACCCAACCAACCACCACCCAAACACCTACTCCACAAACCACTCCAGTGGTCTTCACCTTTCCCATGGAGCCAGTCACTCAGGAGCCATCACATTCCTTCACGTATCAGTACAGAAACAAAGTCGAGCGGTGCAAATCTCAGATGATGATCTACACTGCACTGCTGGTGGTGGAGATCACCTGCACACTGGCGTTGGTTAAGTTCACCCTGTCTCTTTACCACCTGCTGCAGCGCAGGGAGAGGATATACTACAGGGTCAAACTCACCCGCTTCTCCTACAGGAGAGACGTCATCCTTAGGCCTCTACGAGAGGCAGAGACTCACAGACGTTAAACAACAGCTCACTTGTTTGATGCCAATGATGGTGAATGAGCAGATTAACAGCCATGTGAACTGTCAAAGCATCCTTAAGTAAGATGTGGAAACCCTATTTGCTCATATAATGGCTAACATGTAATATTTAAAGTGGCCATAATCAATATTTTTCTATTAACAATGTATCAAATGTGTGAACCTGAATCTGCAGCTCAACTCAGCTTTATGGAGCTTCATAGTGAGTTTCAGTTCATTGTTTAGCTGCCCGACTGGAATCCGTACATATGTGGAAGATCTGAAATTGAATATTTTGATGGAGCTATGCAGTGACTATATCTCTTCTTAAACCTGAATTAACTGTTTTTGGGGGGCAGCGGAAGCAAGCTGTTAACACAACATTGACATGCTTAAGCCTTATAAACTTGATACAAAGTTGATAAAGAGCAACTTTAGCATTCATTTGGAGTCATGTTTCTGTCCACCTTTCAGCCCAGTATTTTCTCCCCTTGTAGCTATGTTTTTGATCTCTACCAACCTCTGAGGGAAATATCTGGCTCTTTAGCTGCTATGTTCACCAGATAATTGCTAACTTAATCTGCCATTGTTTATATAAAAATCCTGCTTTTCCATCCATCCATTATCCTTAGAGGGTCGCCGGGGGCTGGAGCCAATACCAATGATGATGATCACATGCTTTAGCAGGTTGTACATACCCTGTAGAAATGTCTCATCTGGAATGTTTACTATTTTTGCATTGTGCAATGATTACAAAACTTCCTCCTGGAAATTAGTTTGTTATAACTGAAATCTGTCATTTGGATAGAGAATGTTACAGCAGGGAAGTCCAGAGATCCAAGAGACTTCATTCTATGTCTCATTCACAGAAAACATAGCTTAGCAAACTTTATCTAACACAGTCTGTATGTCTGTAATTTAAATGACATCCTAGTAGACTGAATAAAATGTATGGGCTTGTTTCCTCTGCACAAGTTAAGTACTACTGCTTTATTTTTTCACCAGTTGTTTTCTATTAAAATAGTAATCTTAAGATACTAAAAATAGAAATGATTGCACTTTTTCCACAAGGTCAAAATGGATCTTTAGGGCAAAACAAATGAATCCCTCAGGTCATAAATTCATGAAGTGGTAGAGTGGAAAACACTGAGCTGGTTGTCTGCCTGATTACTAAAGGTTAAATACATTAATTAGGCCTTTTATTAGACAGCAGCACAGGAACAGAACAGTAGGGCAGATTCATTAACCCAGACTGCGTGAACACGTGTGTGAGTCTGTGTGAGAGATAATAACAGAATTGAAAACTAAAATGTATCTTTGTAGAAACTGTTTGCCTGTTGTCTGCCCCTAACAGTAAACTACAGTAACTTCAGAACAGTAACTATGAGGTCACATGTAAGTGCCAACTTTAATTTTAGAGCTTTTACATATACATCCAATGAACTTTGTAAAAGTGCGGCCCTTTTTATATAAACTCCTAAAAGGTAAAACGGCTTAAAAGTCCATACACTGTTCATACCCCAGACTGCCTAAAAACTTGAAGTCAGCACTTTAAGCTCCTAGTTACTGAACAGAGCCAAAACAATGACAAACTTTGTCCTCACACTTATGGACTAACTGTACAGTATATCACAGAATAACTGGAGGAACACTACAAATTGAACAAAAATCACATCTTTCCTTTGTAATTTGTTCAAAATGCCACCATTTTTAAGATTTACATCATTTTGGTTGGAAAAGCAATTTGAGCAATTTAGTTTATATATTACTATTAATATCAGTATTATTAATATGGAATGTTATTTTAAAAAAACTCAGCAATATGGAGATGTAGGGATATGAATCTCTTCCACTAGAGGGCACTTTTGTATTGGATAAAACAGCACCTTACAAACACAAAGACTACAGAAAAAGATTTATTTAACTGTTTCACTTCTTAAATTGCTGCTAGTGGTACTTCTTCCTTCGGTCAAACTGTTTATTCAACTGTACTGAATTACAGAGTAGGTTCCCATTGAAATCAAGTGACACAGATAAGAGAATCTAGTTTCAAGTAAAATAAAATATGTGTTCATATTTAATCAGATGGGATCCAAACTGATACTACTCCAGATACGCATAAATCTTACATAAGTCTTCTGTAATGGAAAAAATGTTATGAAGCTGTGCCAGACAGCAAGAATAGTGAATGAAGAGACTGAATGAGGGTAACATAACTTTGCTTTATCAGACTTACAATGGGGCTATTTGGAGAAACACACACACATACACACACAGATAGAAAGAGATGACTCGATTACACCAGATATGGGTGTTCTGATGCTGTAAGAGGGAAATGATAAATAAACAGCCATATCAAAAAAGGACAGAATGTACAGTAAACAAAAATTTACTGTATTTATTAATATCAGTTTCTTAATCATATAACAAGTCTTGACCGATCACTGGAAGTATAAAATCAAACCTGCCCTAAATCAACTGGCAAACAGCTGTCTGACACTGATGAACACCAACATGCTACATAACTCAACTAAAAGACGACAAGAAACCCAAAGAGTTGTGTTGCTAAATATTTCATGCCGCTCTGAATTGCAGCTGTAATGTAATGCACAGTTAGCTTTTGTTAAGTCCACTCCTGTGATGTTGCATCACAAAGCTATTCTCGTCTCCATATGAAGTAAACAGTCTGTTGTCTTTATTATTTATCCAGATATGAGTGACTGGTGTATTTTAGTGCACTCTGTACTTGCTTTCCTGTGTCTCTGTGATTAAAGCAGTTGCAGTTTTGGGGACTTTGTGATTGTCTGAAAGGGCAAAAAAAGGAGACACAGTTGAAATCCAATTCCAATCCAAGTCCAATGCACTACCAGGAAGAAAATTCGGGGGTGTATTTGTTTTGACTTTCTGGTGCCTGGTGACTTTATTTCTAGGAACTTCAAAACCAACCATTCACACCCTCTGGTCAAACAACAAGCCGAACCCCCAGGACAAAGCTCCAAATGTGAACGACCTGACCACTTCAAACTCTCTGCACTTTGAAAACATTTCTTCAAAGAATGCCATGTGACTGCTGGCAAATCTGCATTTGATGTTCAATTTACTCTTTCATTCACTTTTAATTAAAACATTTCCTGGAGCACTTGGAGATTTACACTTTTAATTAAACCTCATAGTGCAGATGTCCAAGGGTACCTGAGACTCGGACGCCATAACAATACCATTTACTTGCCATGAAGCAATGTGACTATAATGACTGGCTAGAGATATTTGCTGACTATGTGACTTTTATGTCCTGCTCTGAAGGTTATCTAGCTTTACATTTTTCCAAAGCAATGCAGTTGGGCCTCTGCTACATGGACTTACATTTGACAATAAGCAGCTGACCGTCTTTTTTCCACAGAAACATACCATGAGGTAGAGGGCAGAGGATAAGATAATTGCATGGTTGCAGGGATCAAACCTCCTTCTTCTCACCACAGTCTTTAAGTTCATCATTGATGAACTATACGCAGGTGATTTAAAATAAATATGGAGGAATCAGCAGCAGAAATCCTTAGTGCTACTACAATACAGTGTCAGTAGTCAAAGTGATGAAAGTATAATTTGCTAATTGATATAACTTCAAACTCGCACTTTTCGTCCCTCAGTAATACTTTCTAATGCCACACAGATCTATCATAAAAAAAACGTGCTAAATTCAGCTCACCTTAACTTCTCATTTTGAAATTCAATGGCTTTACAGTATTTTTACTTACTATTTAGTTTTAGATGAGCTAAACAATCCTCTTTCAGAAGCAGAAGAACTTGTCATATCCCTTGAAACCTCCGCTTTTAGGGAAGCATAAGCCTGCAAGTCCTGCTAATGAGCCTGAAATGGAGCTGAGGAGGTAATTGCGTGTGAAAAGGGCAATGTGCTGAAGAACATAAGAGGCCATAAAATGAGGAGGAGCCCATTACAGCCAAACGAAGACATTTCAACTGGAAAATAGTTTGCAGTAAGCAGGCAGATTTTCAGCTGAGATGGTACAGCTGATTACCTGGGGTTAATGACCAACAGAGGCCTATTATAGCAAATATGAGTAACATACGATAGAGATGTGGCTGACTGATTTTTGAGTGCCCTACCTTCCATTCTTCACAGTATTTTCTTACTTTATGAAGTCATAAGAAAAGCTGAGGGGAGATTCAGTACTTGGTCAACTGTGGCTATAGAATAGAAACCTTAAGGCAAAAGTAAATAATAAACACTCACAGTGTCAGTGCTGATGTGCATTTCTTCTTTCGTTACTAGACCCACCATTGCAGCATTTCTGATAGAAAGCAACAAGCTCACATGCCCTTTTGTAACTGTTGTTGTCAAAAGTCATTCTGGGAAATTACAAAGCCGGAGTGGAGGAAAATTGCTAACAGCAAAATGTAATGACAATACTTCATAACGAGATGCTCCAATCATACTGACCAACAGAATTCAATGACATATACTTTAAAGCTCCATATAGTGATACTTTTAAAAGGTCCTATTTTCTCATTCAGTTTCTTAGTATAAGCAGTGGCATCCTACATGAATGCAACATTTTCAGTTTTAGTTATTTCACTTAGGAGATTTTTGATTTAGTGTTTTTGTACTGGCTACTCTCACAAGATGGAAGTGGGCAGGGCTTAATTGGAAAAAGGGGATACCACATATTTCCATGCACCAATCAGAGTTTAGCAATAGACCACTGTCAATCACTTCGGACCAAACCACACTCACACAGTCCAGATGAAGCAGATTAGCTGAGTTTTAACTCTTAATAAATAATAAGTGATGATGTTTTCGTCTGAACTTTAACTAGCTTTTGTATTAATGAATATCTAATGTTATAGAGAAGTACTTAAGATTTGAAAGCAAGTTTTCAGGGCCATTAATAGCACCACAGAATCGGATTACTCCCTGTGATGTGAGATGATGTCAGTGCTGCTGATCCCACTGAGAATCAACACTGAACTGCTACTATGTGCTGCTTTCAGACCATAGTTTTGGTTGACCTGTCGGTATGGTTGACCACCTGCAGCTCTTATCAACCTCACCAAGCTCAGACAAACTGACAATACGCTGCATCATGGAGACAATATTAATTAATGGCTATTGAAGACAGTGGAGACCCAGATACTTTTCTCAGAAGGGTTAGGACCAGACCAGAGATAAAAGCAAGTGAATACTGCATTTCCATTTGAAAGGTTGTGATAAAGAGAACTCCAACAAGATGCCCACGTTGCTTTGTAACTGCTGGAGTCTTGTCAAGCATCTGTTGTTATGAGTTTGCTTTGGAGTCTTTAGTGATCAAATGCAGCTTTAACCACTACATCACCTGTGGGCACATATATAAAATACAATAGTAAGATAAAAGCTGAAAAACCCATATATTGTCTTATTTTCTGTAGTCAGTTACTGCATTTTTGCAGATGAATTATGCTTTTATTCCTGCCTTAATCTTTCAATTAACAACTCTGTTGTTCCTCAGTTAGTCGTGTCTGACACACAGACCGACAGACGTCTTCTCTTGGCTCAGTGGTCCTACAGCTGCCCTCCAGCCTCCAGAAACCTCCTTATGGTGCATCTGCTAGTTGCCGATGTGAACACAAACATACAAGTGTCAACAGACACACAGAAAACAATAAATCTGTTTTTTTTTTACAGAGAGAACTTTGCTGTATAAATGGCCAAAAAATACAGAAGATAAAATCAAAAAAAAAAAAAAAATTCAGGACAATTATTTCAGCCACAAATTATTGATGTTCCCTCAACATCTCCCTTAAGTAACAGATAAAAGCTCCCTGGGACTTGTTGTGTTCCTGTGCACAGTGGGAACAAAGAGAGCCTGGAACAATCTGTCCAATCGTGAGATCCATCAGATATTTTAGATCACTACCTCCCTGATATTAAAATTTGATCTGTAAGGGCTTAATTTGCATATACACACAAAGTTTACTCTGTGCCATATTTAATAAAGACACAGAACACCCGTCACCCTTTAAATCACCTTCTGGTGTCTTGCTTTGACTTTTAGTCCTCTATTTTTATCACTATCTATCTTCAGGATGCTGTATAGTATAGTAAGCAAAATTTTATTATTATTGATTTTTCAAATACAAAACAGTCTACCAATATTAAAATGGGAATAAAAAGTCCATAACATATTTCACACAACTTAATATCATAAAAAACACTGAATTTAGTGTATTTCAGTATTACATAACCACCCAACCATTTTCACACATATACTCCTAGTGTTTTTATTCCTTAACCCCTTAGTTCAAACTGTGACCTTCACCACAACTTGCCTAACATTTAACCTTGACCCTAAATCTAATCCTACATTTTACACTAACTTCAAGTCTTTAAATGAGTGAGGACCAGCTTCCTCGTCCTTGTACTGTATTGTTTTGAGGCAGTATAGAGAAACAAGAGCGCATATGCACAAGCAGTCTCACACAGGCAGACAGAGCTGAGGGGCAGCATTGGCCTCTGGAGCTGAAAAACACAGCCGCCTTGGCTCTGGTGACTCACGCATTCCACTCCCCCAAACCAACCTCCCATCCGAAGAGTCTCCAGCATTGCCAGCTGAGTCCAATCTCTGCCTGCCAGCTGCACCCCCGAGGCAGGCTTCAGCAACATGGAGCTGGGGTCATGATGACACCTTCTCTCTCACTGCTAAAAATGGAAACTGTCAGGTATTGACACTTGTCATGCTACATGGTGGCACAGTGGACACAGAGCACACTAAAAAATTTTAACACCACTTATTACCATGACATAATTTGTTCAAGACAATCTACACAAATGGTTTAGTCCCTCAGGGAATGAATAGATTATTACATTGCCTCCAGAATGTAGATAAAGTAGCAATGACATTTTTTCAGGCAGAATCTCTAACCTCTAACCAGTGCATGAAAGCGTTTACATTTACAGATTTGAGCACACAAGTCTTTCATAAGGACTTGGTATGATATGGTAGTTAGGGGTAGGAACCATGGACAAACGAACAAGACTAAGACTCTACATCCAGCTATGCTAGTGGCTCTGTGAGGCTGTACTTAGATGTAATTTTGACCAGATGGTAGCGTTAGATGAAAAGTGAAGGGATCACAAAAGGGATTATAATTCTTCCTGAGGTGTCTGTAATAATTGTTGAGATTTCACTCAAAACCACAATCGTCACCCTCTTGGTGGTGTTAGAGTAAATGTCAGTGGATCACCAAGTCATAAAGATTAAGTGTCCGAGGACCATGAATGTCTGCACAAAATGTTGTGCCAAACAATTGAGTATACTGTATGTTGAGATATTGACTTTGGTGGTGCTAGAGGAAAAGTCAAGGGATCACCAAAGTCATCAGAATTCATCATCTGAGGAACATGAATGTCTGTACAAAGTTTCATTAAAATCCAACTGATAGTTGTTGAAATATTTCAGTCTGGACCAAAGTTGTGGACCGACCAATTGACAGACTGACATTCCCATCCCTCGAGCTGCTTGCCTGCCTAAACAAAGTCAAAGAGCACCACCTGCAGAAACTCAAATTGTATGAACTGCAACAAATCTAAAGAAAACCATTATGCTTCTGTCCGTAGTTTGGTTGTACAGTGTACCAAAAAACCACATAATGGCTGCACATGACAAACATATCACCAAAGTCCTCAATGTGAAGCTCATGAATTATGAGTGGAAGGAAAAAAATCTTCAGCTATATTAAAATAGTTTATCAATCAGGCATGATTATTGTTAAAAATGCTGACAGTCTGCTTTTCACAAATATATGACCATAAATCCCAACACAAGAATCCAAACTAAACATGTAGCACTTTGAATCCTAAAACTTTGTAGCGGAGATGAAATGTGAAATAAGACACGAAGCCTTTCCAGGCCTAGCAAGGGAGTATTCCTTTTATTGCATGTGATGTCCTGAGAATCTTCTATTGACTCTCCTGATGTTTTTTTCACTTGGAGTACAATATGCAGATGTGTCATCACAGCTTTTAACCAAAATAGCAGTTGGCACAGAGGTTAGATAGGTGAGATAAACAAGCAGGATACACATCTGCTCAGTCAACCCTCTCTGAACAAAATTAGGTTAAAAAGAGAATGTGTCAGGGATGCAGTAATTAAAGGGTTATCAATATGTTACAAGATTTGTGTGACATTATCAATGAAGTGAGATAGGAAAGTGAGCTGAGGGAGCTGCTGTAGCCCTCCGGCTGCTTCTGAAAGCCAAACAGTTGCAAATAAATAATGCCAGCATTAGCACCCTGAGCCACCAAGACTACTCTTGAGAACATGTTAAACGTAAGAACACACAAACAAAGCTAATGTGCCATGTAAGGTCACATTTTAGAAATCATTGAAAAATTATAGAATCTAAATCATAGTTTCAACCTTTAACTACAGTGATCTCAGCATTAGTAACTACAGTATATATAACAGTCCCTGGAGAAAATTTAGAAAAATGTTCAAGCGCCTGAGCTGATGAGAAGATGAATCTTGGATGATACTTTGAATAACGATGCCAACGACCCAGCTGCCAAAACAAGGAGAAATAATGGCTTCAAATAATGACTTGTCAGGATTAGTATGAGGAAATGAGACAGAAATAGCTCTGCTTGAAAAAAAAAAAAGACGTGCCTATTTTTACCCTGTCCTCTTCTCCTTTGTCTAATTTTAGTCAAGAATTAGTCTTGCTGGCTGCCCAGGCGGAGGTCTCATCCATCTGTACAAGGGTGTTGGAAATATTACAGGAACAACTTTGAGAGTGATTTAAACACCTGGATTCACACGCACAAAAATGCTTCGCTCTCAAAGTCACATCATTTTGTTCATTTCGAGGTCAATTTGAGTCACTATAGATTAGAAAATAGTTTGAGATATTTTGGGATCTTTTGGACTATGATGTCACTCTAAAACCAGTGATAATAGTGTCATTGACTTAATGAGATGTTTCACCTTCGCTATACCCCAAGTAGATGGCGAGGCATTAGCCCAGCGTACAGGACACAAGAGAACACTTTGCCCCTCAACTTCCAGATTCATGGGCAAAACATTTGGCTCCTAATTGGCCATTTGCAATTAGAGCGGTTCTTTCTCCTCTGTTCTCCTACCCCACAGGATTGCTCTGTGGGTCAGAAACTGAGTAAAGGTTTGGGGTTTAATTAGAAGAAAATTAAGTATATTGCAGTTTTCAACATGACCTATAGATACGCAGCCATCCAGCAATTCTATATCAAATTGTGCTGAGACTGACTGACAATATTATTTTCATACTGCACTCCCAAAGTCACTCACTTTTACAAAATAAGCAACTTAAAGATCAAAATAACAATCAGGGGCTTGTCAACAAACTGAATTATGGGCCAAACACCGAGTAAAGGGGCTGCTGGTATACAAATATGTTATGCAATGAAAAGTTGATTGCAGTTTTCTATTTTTTTATATATACTTGTGTTTTATAGTATGTGGTTTCTTCACCTTGCATTGTATTTGGGTGTGAGAAAATCACTTCAATCTTTCCCTGACTTGAATGAAAGACTCAACCGATGGCAACAGAAACATAAGTGATTATTAATATGCACTTATGGATGACCACTGACCAAAACACTGAAAAACTGCAGAGTACCAGCACTAAACTCAATAATTAAACATCTTAATGTAATTTATTATTATTATTATATTAATATATGTGTTTCTGAAGGAATATTTGTCCTTTTGAAACAGAACACCTGCCACAATAAATCCATATACATACTACTTGCATTAAGCCTGTATTTGTCAACATTTATTTTGATATCAACATTAAATCAAATGGCCCTGAAATGTGAAAGGAACTGTTAATGAAGAATTACCAACTCTGCAGCAATTTTTAGCCTCTTTGGCCTAATCTTTACAGTCCAAATATCTCTCCTATACTGTAGGCATATGTATCCAGAAAACCAGTTCTAACAAACTCAGTGTTTGTTACCTCCTCATCACCAAACGGCAAACAGACAAAGTTAGCAGCTAGCTACTGGAGAAAGTCAAACATCTTGAAGCTAAAACTACAGATATTTTTCTCAGGAGTTTGTGGAGAGCAAACTGGAGAGCTTAAAAGGGCAGTGAATACTGGACTTACATTTGTCAGGTCAAATGAACGCTGATGTCTACTTGAGGTGAATGTAGGTAACTATTCTCTAACACTTTAGCCCTCTCAACTGTATGCAGTAAGCAGGAGATATGGTGGTGGCTGTGTATTTTGACATTTTCTGCCCCCTGGTGGCCAAAATATGATTACTGCAGATGTAAATACGTCCAAAGCAGTATGGATTTCAGGACATCTTGTACTACTGATCTTTATAGAGAATAAAAAATTTGTTTTTGTTATTTACACGCAGTCTCTGTTTGTCCTTATTTGCACTGCCCTTATTTCACGTTCAAACTGAAAGCTGGATATTTTTAGAGTATCACCATTCTGTCAAATTGGACTCAAACATTATGAGACAGAAATCGTCCAAACAATCCAACAACAAAGTCTCATCAACTGCCTTGGATAGGACAGTCAATGCAGCTGATTATATCACACTGCACCAATAACACACACGCACACACACACAAACATGTATAAGTGCAGTTAAAACCCCTAATCTTGTGTTGCAGCCTCTCATTTATAGTCTTGTTATCAATGCCTGTGAAAACTCCAAACTCACCAATAGGTTTGTTGCAGGAAGAAGCTCCAACGGGACACAGCCCTTCCACTCATTTCCTAATTTTTAGTATTAGTACTACTAAAATTGATGATTTTACAATCAGGCAACTCAAATCTGTTACATTTTTAAAATAGCAAAGAAAGCACAGATTTTTATTTGTTTGCAGGAACAAGAAGGAAGTTGTTGAACTTAATAAAGGCAGCAAAACTCAAAAAAATTCAACGGCCACACCAACATATGACTGCTGAAACACTCAGAGCTCCCTGTGTCTCAGATCTGAAGTTCTGAACATTTCATATTTGCATTTAGCCTGCTCAGCAAAGTACTGTACCGACCTAGTGTAGCTCAGCTAATGATGCAACCTTCCTCTGCCTTAAATATAGAAAACACATTTCTGGGTGACTGAAGAAAGAATCAGTTTCAAACCCAGAGCTGATTGATATTCAGCAGCTCTCTACTCCATCTTTTATCACTAGAAGCTGTGCGGAGCTCATTTGCAGTGACAATGACATAAACCAACTACTGTAGATAAAGTAAATGAGAATCTTTATTGAATTTAGGCCACTAGTTTATTCAAATGAACTGGTGCGAGCTCACAAACCACTTCTTAATAGCAACTATCCATCTCCACAGTTTCTTGTGTTTTTCCACACAATACTAACAAATATTAAACTTTAACAGCAGGAGAGGTGGTGTGCTTTCAGAGAAGAGCTGGGACACTAGGGCTGCAACTAACAGTTATTTTCAATATCGATTTATCTGATTATTTCCTCAATTAATCGATTAATCATTTGATCTATAAAATGTCAGAAAAGAGTGACAAATGCCCAACACAATAATTAAGATAATGTACTTGTTCTGTCTGTCCAACAGTCTGAAACCCAAAGATATTCAGTTTACTATCATACACGACTCTGAAATAGTTGCAGATTCTGTCAATTGACTAATTAATTTATCAATCAATCCTTTCAGTTCTATGGGGCACACACAGCACTGATGGATTTCCGCTACACCTCCACTTCATTTTGAATCAAGTTGCACAACTTGTATTAAAGTTACCTGTGTGTTGCCTGAAATTGCAAAATGTGTTTTCTATAACCTGTTTGGTCTCTATTGTTGTTTTATTGAATGCATCCACCTTTAGGCACCCATCAGTCACCCAGAGCAAGTATCCTGGATAAACAATGGCAACCAGCACTATAGAGAAGGTGCCTTTAAGGTTATACAGTGAGGGCATAGATGACACAGCAGCCTGGATCACAACACTCTCACTGTGAATGCACCTGTGTAGATGTAAGTGTCACCTAAGCCACAAATCAATTGCAATCACCCTCCAGCCGAGTCTCCCAGGAACTGGTTGTTCCTCCACCCTGCAGTCCCACACTGCCTGAGCAGCACTGACTCCCTGCTGTATCAGGACTCAGTGGTAGACTGTGAGTCTCTGTTAGCAAGATAAATAATAAGCAAATTATGTGTAAATTAGCTAAATTAGTTGATATTGTTTTGTGGCACCGATTATAAAGGTATAGAATCTCATACAAAAGTGTTATGTAAAAAGTATTGTATCTCTCCTGCACACACAGCAGCACTTGTAATGATGAAGACGTCCAGTTTCTTGTGTGTAGTTCACAGTGCCTCTCAACCATTGTGAAGCGATCCTGCAGGGTGAGATAGAGCAGCGGGAGATTTGGAGCCCAGCATGCAGCCGTCATCAGACAGATTTACACTTTGGACAACAACAGCAACCACATGATTTGTGTCTGCACACAAAACTGTCTGCCAAGGTCCCAATAAATTTAGTGTGAGTGTCACGTTGTTTGATATTTCATTTCAGACGTCCTCTTAAAACATCAGATTGGGGAATATTCCAATTTAGCCAACTTTCAAGTTAACTCAATGAACAAAACAGCCATGTACATTTAGTTAGGACTTGATTTTAGTATAATTTGAGTAGTATGCCTATCTAGATCTCGACTTGAAAAGATTCAGCCAGCATTTTTACAGGAACCCAGTCTATTGAAAATATGGCCTGTGCCATATTTTACACACTAAATGAAAGCATTGATATAAAACTACTGTATACATGGCATGCGTTGCAAAAGCAAAGAGATAATGGTATAGAATCAGTGAACTTTTCTTGTATTCTCGGCTCTTTAATGTATCTTTATTTTTGCAAAGGTGACTGAATGACGGTGGTGTTTTAAGAAACGTTTTGAAGCTGTGAATATTTTTGAGTACTGTTTTGTTACATACGACTCTCTGATAATGAGCACAGTGCAAAGTGTTGTCACTCACCAGTATTGACTTTATAGAACATTTTGACCCTTTTTATTATAACAGACCAGTTTACACAGACTTCAGGGTGTATGTCTGTGTAGATTCATAGTATATTAGCACAAGCACATACTGGATTAGTTCTGGTGAAGGTGATTAAGAGCACTGTGCAGGAGACTCCCTGGATAATACGTTTAATCTAGTTTCTTACTTGGAAAGGCAACATTTGTTCAAATCACAAAGAATTTGGAAAACAGAAACATGTTTCATTACTCATTGAATTCTGTTGCCAAATGTCAGCTTCTCTGTGAAGAAGTCTGATAATAAGTGTCAATTCTACGGTGGCCCTGAAGGGCCAAAACAACATTTCACAAAACACGACAACATTTCACAAAACACAACGACATTTAAGATTACGGAACGGGAGAGACAACACTTCTTGTTTGTGATTGGATCGAACCACAAACACCACAAACAAAGCATTACTTTACATTTATTAATCAGAACATTCACAATAATCACTCAAAATCAGCAGGGGGAGGTGCGTAGAAACTCTCTTTCTCTCTCTCTCTCCTGTCTGAAGATTGCTACAATGAGGGGAAATGGACCAAAAGTTCTATTTACAACCACGGACCAAGTGACGTCTTCTACTACTACTACTGTTGTAGACTGTTAAACTGTTGCCAGTTTACGTGGCGGTGTATCATTTCCATAGCAACGACTCTCTGTACTTCCATTCTCACAACTGCTTTTCAGGCTTTTTTGTAGCTGGACATAATTTGTAGTGTCTTAAAATAGATTAAAATATGAATGAGGATAGTGATAGTGAGTTACTTGCTACAGCTGAATTTCTTTTTGCTTTTAAAAGAATTGCATGTCAGGCATTAGAGTGGTAACATGATAACTTCAGACTGTTTGGTTCGTGTGTTTTGTTTGTTTGTTTCATCCTCCATCTGAGGGGGGGATGATATGAATAATTCCCGCCTCACTGCAAAAATGGACATATTAAAATCAAAAATTAAAGCTGTGCTAATTCACCAACTGCTTTTCAGTCTGTTGATTTAAGAGTTGTCAACCAATTACTTATGCCAATCAACTAAAAATACACACATTAAATACTAAGCTCTATTACAACATCCATTCTCTGTTTTCTGCTATCTTTGAACACACACACACACACACACACACACACACACACACTCTCTCACGCACACACTCACTCTCTACGTGACCCTTCCTTCTCACTGACATTCAGTTGGCCCACGAGGAGTCATCTCAGTACACATATCAGCAGTGTCGGCCCAGCGAGGGGCCTGTCTACTGTGCCAGGGTTAACCTCACAATGAGCGACTGTGAGCATTAAGTAGCAATATAAATGGAAATTAGTCCCTTGAATGTAGAGAAGATAGAGTGCGAGGAAACAAATATATGTTTCCAGATAAATTCCAATGATAAAGAAGCCATGGAAATGACTGTCTGGATTACTTGCTTGTTGTGAGGACATAATCCTCAGAGTGGATGCCTCTTTTGACAACTGAGCGGTTATTTCTTGATTCATGTGTCTGTTGTTAAATAGTACTCTATATGTTTGTACTGTACTGATTGATAACGATTCTTTAATATGAGAGTTGCTGCAAACTCACTCAAACACAGACTGAATTTTTTTTTGTAGACACTTGGTAGTACATGATTAGTTGTTTCAATAATTTCCCGTCCCAGTTTCAATACACTTTTGCCAAATCTGCTGGATGTGGAAAGGGAAAAGCTCTTTTCTGATGTGGTCAAGAATAATTTTTTCAGGGCTTCAGGGTCTCTCCTGCAGGGCGATTTACAACGTTATCGCTCACGTAAATCCCAGCATAGCTTCGCACAACTCCAACCTGAGTCAGTCTAATCAGCAACATAAGTGAAAAGACGTGTGAGGGTATGTGGGACCTTTGATCTGTAACAATACATCGTATTTAATAAGTCGATCATGTGTTTCGTTTTTTGGATTTCACAGGTACACAGATTTTGCCTACCCCAGCTTTAAATACAGTACTTGAGTAAATGTACTTAGTGGTTACTTTCCACCACTGCATTTTGACAATATGAAACATACATTTATCAGGATAAGTGGGTATAGAAAATGGCTGGATGGATGTTTTCTGTTGTTGTGTCGAGAGGGAGCATGACTCAGCGGTCAGCCAGTGGGACTGGGACCGGCAGGTTAGAGGGGAACAGCCTGTTTTCTCAGAGCTCTCAAACGTCACATAACAATCTCACATCTCAGCTCGTCTGAACCTGCCACATTTCATTTGATGTTTGTTTATCAGTCTGGGGTCGAACACCTCCTCCTCCTCAATCAAAAAAACAAGACTTGTATTTTTCAAGACAAGGTACTTTGAACAAAACAAAGTTTCAAGAGATGTTTGCATTTCAACAAAAGGAATCATGCAAATGCCACTTTCAGAATTATGCAAATCACCCATCACAGCGAGAACCGGGAACAAAGCAAAAAAAATAAAAAATTATGCATATAAATAAAACAAAAGTTCTGATAGACGGAGAGAGGTTTAGATATGAATAAAGAAAATGGTTGTGTTTATACAATGCCAAACTATCACATCACCAAAAGCAGAGAAGTATGAAAGTAAAGTAAAAATAGCAAGAAGTTTAAAAGAAGTATGGTTTATAAAATTTTGAGTGTGCACAATCAAATATGCATGTAAATATACACATTCCAATAAATACAAAAATATAATGTACTGTATATCGAATGCAGTGGTCCATTAGATGCATTTAAATGTATGAGTCTCCCTAAGAAGAGTAGTGTGCTCTGCTCTCCCTTATGCTGTGTCCTGCAGTTTTTGTGTTTGCACTTTCATTCAAGCGACACCTGTCCCATATTCAGGTGTGCAAAGACTGTGCTTTTTCAAGCACAGTTTAAAAAGTGCAATTTAAAACTAAAAGTGATAAGTTGATCGATACAATTTTTTGAAGAATAATTTATGAGGCTGTTTATAGGTTGCAGACAGATGCCAGCAATTCACCCTTCACCCCCTACAAGAGAAATCTAACTCACTCATTTCCTCCACATTTCTCTTTCGTCTTAACAATTCCCCAGTGAGACTAATTACCTGAGATGAAGTAAAGAAAAGAAATACAGGCTGCTGTCAGCTCACAGACTGAGGAGCTGCACAGAGTTGGCAGGGGAGAGTAGTGTGACAGAAAAGTGTTAAGTGGATGGATGAGGAGTATTTAAGAGTTGATGCACTGTGATGCAGAAAACTACAGCCCAAACAGCCTGATTATATTAAAATTCAGTTTGAACTCCTCAAACATTAAACTCTACCATCAACCTGCAGCTCAAGCACTGTGGTCCACGCCCATGTTAGGTAGGTAGG
Source organism: Maccullochella peelii (assembly GCA_002120245.1). NCBI lineage: Eukaryota > Metazoa > Chordata > Actinopteri > Centrarchiformes > Percichthyidae > Maccullochella > Maccullochella peelii. Next base: position 64,689 of record LKNJ01002305.1, read on the forward strand.
TACCCTAAGGAGTCTTTTTTTTTAGTTGTTACTGTTTCATAAGAGTTTCTGATTGAGACACTTGCGTCACAACTTCACCCAGCAGCTTCGTAAGTGGTGAAGGTTTCCTCCATCAGTGTGTATGGGTTGCATTCATCTCCAGAAGAACAAAAAAGCAAATGAAGTGCAGCAACATCTTGAGACCTTTCAGGCAAGTGGCTGCAAGGTCACACCTACTGGTGGAAGTCGAATACTTGAATTTCCATAAAGTGAACACCTTACTGATGTGAGGTCAGAGGCTTTCTCCCTGGTTTTAAGAGTGTGCCATGACAATAGCCTTTTGACATTCAGTGTGCTTTGGGTGGTACATTGTATAGCCGCTAACAAAAACCAGTTGAGCTGACCAGCTTGTAACCACAGTGCGCGGTGCTTCATCATTTTTCTTTTGCAACTGGCCTCCTGTTAGATACCTGCTGGAAGATGTTTTTGTTATTTTATCCACATTGAAACCAATATGTAGATGTAGGCGCATTATATATATATATACACACACATATATATACACA
>LKNJ01002306.1:0-65217 GCA_002120245.1 Maccullochella peelii
TTCCTGGCCCGGCCCCTCTGTCAAATTTTAGAACCCATTGTGGCCCGCGAGTCAAAAAGTTTGCCCACCCCTGGTCTAAACCCTAATTGAATTCTAAAAAGCCTAATACATTTCAAGGCCTAGTGAAAATACATATTTACAGTTACTTGAAACAAAGCCACCTTAACAGTTTCCTAGTCTGCTTTGGACACGGGCTATTATAAAATTATAAAAAATGATGAAATGATCCAAGTAGCAAACCTGACTTCAGTAGCAACCAGCGAACTCAGAGCTATAATGATGGTCTGTTTTTCCTGTGATGTCATCATGGTATCTGAGGTTGCTAGGTGCAGACGACATGATGTCATGTAAAATGATTTCACTGCAGCACTTGTGTAAAACTTAACCTGCGAGTCTGTTTAACAGAGTGACACAAAATATGCCTGGCTGTTTTAGTTTCTTCAACACTGGAAGATTTTTTGTCAAAGATTTTCATATTTAAATCCCAAATATAATTCATTTAAAATTACAGACCAGATACAGTACGATGATTAAAGGTACTGATGCCATCTATTGGTTGCCTGTCAGGATAACACCATCAGGGCACATAGTTGCATGATTTGGCTGAAATCTTAATATTATCTCAAAGTGAAGATGAATATGAATGAGTAGTCTCTTCTTTACTCCTCTATCTTTACTGTGTTCTAGATAAATAAAAGCTTTGTTTTGGTGCTAGTTTTCTTATAGAGTTACCTGTAATGCTGTGTCTCCTAAAAAAAAAATCAAACTTTATGTGTAAAGTGTGAATGTATATAGTTAATATATTGTAACATACAGTACAAAAGATAATGAGGTCGCAGGTTAAATATTTATATCAATTACGGAAAATACATTTCTACAAGAATGTCTGTCTAGAGAACAAGCATACAGTATATGGCTTACTTAAAGCAGAGGAAGCTTTTATACAGAGCTGTCCAAAGCTAAGACTTCTGCTCCTGTCTCATTTTTTATTTATAGGTGTTTAGTGTTTCCTCAGCTGTGTTACAGCTCCTCCAGATTGCATCTAAATTACACTTTGGCTTTACTACGGAGCGGTAAATTAAACTTTATTTCCAGAAGAACAGACGAAATGCTGACTGTGGATCTGTCTGAGAACACATGACTCTCTTTCACAACAGCCCTCCAACTTGGGCTTTGTCTTCTTATAAACAATGCCATTTCCAAGGAATATTGGAAACCAGTAAAACAGGAGAAATACAGAAGACTTCATTCTGACAACAGGGCACAAAATGGAGTATGAAATGGTTCCCTCATCCCAGTAAAGATGTGCAGGCCTTGATTAAATAAGAAGCCTAACCAAAGCTAATGTTAGGGATGTTACAACTAAACAGCCACAGAATGTATCAGAACAAAAAAAGATTATGCATGAAGAATTCCCATGTCATTAATGTCAAATGACCTGGTGAAGGTCTGGCTCCTCTTTACCCTTAAGTTCCTATTGACATCCCACCCCACTTACCTTTACTAATTCATCACTGAACTTGAAGTTTCCTGGAAAAGCTAAACCTGTCAGACAGAAAACATCAACCTCTGCTGTAAAGTAGCACTGCCACATTGTTGATGCAGCCTAATTGGGCACGCTGGCTTGTTTAAAAGCCCCCCCCCCTTGGGACTCAATAATTTAGAAGTGCTTTGATGTTTTTAGTTTGGTGTGTGACTGTAGTGAGGAAGGTTAGGTATACAGCAGTGGGCTCCACCAGTCCACCTGGTTACTCTCTGGGAACCAAAGGACCACATATGCACCCAATCAGATTGGGGAACCCCCACTGACGTACTTCCTCTGCCTTCAGGACAGAGACTGAGGGATATGGTCCCATTAAAAAGTGCCTTATAATATACATAAAATCTGTGTGTCATGTTGGATCCTTTTTGTTGTTGTATTTATTAGGCCCCGCTTGCATTTAATGGTTGCAGTATCCATTTACTGAAAGCTTTGGCCAATGTATGGCTAAAGTCAGTTGATTTATGACTGCACCTTTGCCCTTGTACCTGGCTCTTATACCTAGCTTATAGTGCTTAAAGGCTCACTCTTAAGACTTACAGACGATATCTGAGGAAGAGGAAGGAGGCTTTCATATATAGAGTCCCACTGCAAATCAGCTGTTGTTTTGAAGAGGACAACTGATACCTTCCTTTCCTATATCCTTTTCCTGAGAAGCAATGGTCCAAGAAACCTGGAACTACCATCACAGCATGACAGATCCTACCTGGCAGAGAAGTGCAAAGATGAATCTGTCTTACTTGTGGCTGGGAGGTGGATGTGTGGATTCTAAAGCGCTGGTGTGAAATTCCAGCATCACTACAGGTACTGAGAGAGATGCCGATCTACTGCATGAGCAAGCTTGTGTGTGCATCCACAAGGCTGTGTGTGTAAAGGAACGACCCACTTTAATATTTTGAAAAGAGTTTCCCACCTATAGGCTTGGATTGCAGCCAAAATGAAGCAAGCAATCCACTTTACTTGTTGCCAAGTTCGCAGCATCACAGAAATCAGACAGACTCTCTGAGCTAACAGAGAAGTACTGTCTCAGACTGCTGTTGGTCAGCTCCCAGCAGTCCTCTCCTGAGATCTCCGTTTCCATGTTCAGGCTGCTAGCATTCTAGTTTAAGTATGGAATTTGTACCACAGACCAAAAATATGTCTCACCCTTCCCTGGTTTCCCTCATCTACCAACTCTGTAGACTTTATCCTTCCTTTCCACTTTTTCTCACTCAGCTCTAAGTTTCCTCTTTATTTTAATTAACTGTTTGTCAATACTTATTTCAGGTATTGCTCACACACAGATATATGATAACATACATTGCACATTCAGTCGCATAAGTAGCTATGACTTCTTAAATGAATGGTACAATATACAATTTTTCTATAATGACTGTGAAAAAATAAATGCTGATTGTATTTTTTAATTAATCTAGGTAAATGTTTTCTTGGAAGATCTTTTGACATCATAGCAGGAAAAGCACACGTGGCACTAACAACACTAACAAGGCTCGGATTTATGCAAGTGTCATAGGAAGTCATGTCAGTGAGCCATCATGCAATTTTAATTACACCTGTGAGAAGTCATAAGGTCTTTGAAGCAAAAATTTACCTACAATAATTAAAATGTCTATTGAATGTTGATTGAAAGTTAATTATGTTAAAAATTAACTATAAGCAACAGAGTTGGAGTGTTTTCAACTATGGAAGTGGACATGACTATATACCCAGCAATTTCTTCTTTAAACTTGCAATAACTGATTTTTGGCGACTTTGGGAGGCAACACTGACATGTTATCACCTTATAAAATTGATATGGTGAACGTCACATGTTAGCAAACAGTTGCTGAGCATTATTAGCGTTCATTTGGAGACATGTTTCTAGCCACTTGGCCAAATTAAGTCCTTTTGGCTTTTAGCCTTTTTATATCGGCCAGTATTAGATTATCGCAGATCTATCAGTATAGGTGTGTATGTCGGGCGATAAGTAACAAGAACTTACAGTACAGAACTAGGTTTGAGGTCATTTAGAAACAGTGTCTACAGTTTGTCCACCAGAGAGCACTGATCCGCACCCGCTTAGTATGTATCTTGGTCACAATTCTCATATGGAGGTGAAAAAATAAAATCTAAGGGATCTGAATCAAGATAGTTTGAATATGTTATGTGTTTATATTTCAAAAATTACTATCTGCCGATTTGGATATCAGATTTTTCTAACAAAATATCAATATCAGTATCAGTCGGGCTATATTGAAAACTAACTCAATACTCTAATAATGAGTTTAAGTAAAGGGGTTTTGCTGTATAAAGTGTATAGCATGTATAAGATAAAAACCCTGGCACACTAAATACATTAAATGCTAGACAGGAAAATATACTCTAGATAAAGACTTGTGTTTAGGTAGCTGAGAAGGATAACTTTAATTAGAATCACTGACAGCAGATTTGGCCTCCTATTGGTTCCTGGAGTGGAGATGGACAGCCTTGCTGATGGATGGAAACATGGAGAATACTAGGTAGGAACTGCTGGTTGAATAAAGCATCTATTGTTAAATGTTCCCTGCAGTTTGAGCATAGTTTAGAGACTATGTTGAGGTGCAGACTGTCTTGGTGGTCTAATATTAAGTAGTAATGATGTTAGCAAGTTGGCAGCTCAATCCAGATAAAACTAAATTGTGAAAAATGAATATTCTGCTTCCAGGATATGTTATTTAAGTTGTGTGTACTGTGAGCCCCTCGGAGAAGGCGGACTGTGGGGTAAAGAGGACAATCTTCCCAGCAAGAAGTCTTTTGATTCTGTGCAGATTTGCTCTGTTTTTCCACAATCTTCGAGGTGGCCAGGGAGTGGCTATAATTTAACCTACCTCATCTAGAGTAAAAACAGCTTTTGTTTATTCATCTCGTGAAATGGTAGTGGTAGTGCAACTCTTCATTTTGACATGTCTCACCTCAACAGCTGTTTTGTGACCAGAAATTGGGTTCAGAGGTACATTATATTTGACCTGGTAAAGGTGAAATTCACACAGACATAAAAAAACACACACTGCTCCTTTCAGTAGCTTCTTATAAAGCCATATTTTAAATGGTACGTGTTAGACTTCAACTCTTTTCCTTTAAACACCCAAGAGGGAAGGAGCAAATGGGAAAATCAGATGTTTAAAATCCTCATAAATATCCAAGTCAGTGGAAGGTAAACTCCATCATTCTCCAAACATGAACCGCAAAACCAGAACTGAACAAATAAACTTTTCACCATCCACAGAGGGCATATGATGTGTCTGATGAACTGTCTTTCACGTTGAAGATAAAATATGTGGTGGTTTTCAAAGACATCACTTAACTAGTTTAATTTGTGTCTGATTGTCGCCTCGCTCACATATGTAAGCAGTTTTCTCTCAAATCATAGAGCAAGTAGCCTGCATTCCAGAGTTTATGGAAGACAATTCCCTCTTTCCCCATATCTGCCTGGGTCATATCACGCTGCTGTAGACTGGCTCTAAACTTTGGAAAAATGTGTTTTTTGCAGTTTAAAAAAAATGATTTATTGAACATACCCACTTGAGGACAAACCACTGACCTCTTTTTTTGAGTGTCCATTAAGATGCAGCTGTTAGGTATTGGAAGCCACTGTAAATTAATTATGTCCTGTTTAATGGCTGTGTTTAAAGCACAAAGAAAAGACTTTAGGAAAGACTCCGATATGGCTTTATCAGAAAGGTTTTATGATGCATACAATAGCTACAAATAGAAAAAGAATACTGACAGAATTTACAAATATAAGTCTCTACCCCAGTCACATGCATTTAGTGGATTTAAACATGTAACCTACAATTTCATTTTATGGGACACAGAATCAATTCCTTTATTCAATGTGTTTTTTCTGTTTCTCTCTTGTTTTCCTGATTAGTGTAAAAAATACATACCTCTGTACAAGTCACATCATTATTTATGAGGCCTTGCAAAAAGGACGTTTTAGCCTATTTTAAATGTGCATCATTATAGGTGATTCACAATTGGTGCAATTTACTGAGAAATTGTTTCCAGTTGATGCCCTTAAGGAATAGGGTATTTGTCTCAATGAATACCCTTAGAAATTACTTGTAACCATTTCTTTAGGAACAAAAAAAAAATGTAAATCTGCAGACAGCTGTCAAAGAAGTGTGGTTAGAGAGCAAACATCACTATATAGTATTCATTATTATTTATTTAATTGTTTGTGTTGCATGTAATATGTTTCTATCTTTTCTTAGTATATAACTTTGGGAACATATTACAAATCAATTCCATACAGATTCATATTTTTAAAAATATATGGCTTTGTTCCCTTTTTCTGTCTCAACATCCTCCCTCATCTCTCACTTTATTTTGCAAGAGGGCAGTAAAATCAGCACACAATCACAAACAAAAATCAAAGGCTCCCCTGTGGGTCTTGCTCTTTGACAAGCTGAGTGAAGAACTATTTTCACAGCTGGAGAGTTAAAACTGTGTGTGTCTGGAAGATTTCTACTGCAGCCAGAACCATGACCTCCTGTAGGGTTAAGCACAACTGGATAATCCTAATGACCTTCATTACAGCAGCATCATAATAGCCCACAGGTACTAACAGCCAATTACCTTCAGTGATATACTGTATTTTATATACTTACTACATTCTCATTTAAAAGATTTTGGAGTATCAAATAATACAATAAAAAACAAAGACATAAACCATCTTTACTTTTAAATTTCATTTTTTCTCCCATACTTTGATAAAGTAGATACTACAAATAGATATACATATACTGTATTATTACAGATTAGCATAATGTATAACATTACTGTAAATTCTTGTGTACAACACAATAGACTGATACTGTGTTTTTGTATTTTTTGACCAATGAACTGCACTGCGGATAAACATGAAGGAATCTGCTTTAAACTGTCATAAAAATATAAAAAGTATAATAAAAAATCTGATGTAATTCTGGTATGAAAGCACTGTCCTGCCCATGCATCCAGTGTAAAACAAGCCTCACATATTTTTTGAATAAACCTATTTTCTTCCACTGTGAATTTCAATGAATTTGTCTTGAAAGATATTTTACTAAATACTCTGCCTGCTATCTTTTTAATTTGCTGTTAAAGGACAAAACAACACGTCATGACAGCAACAACTTCCAGCCAATCTCTAAAGGGATTTAAGACCCTCTTGGAAGCCTTTTTTTCCTTTCTTTCAATCTGTTACACAATTTTTTCACCCTCTCTGTATAGTATGTCTGTATGTTCTGTAATAGTATCCCTATGTTGCCTGGTCAGAGAAATCACTTTTAGTTTGTCTCTTGCACTGGCTCCCTTTTGCTCCCATGAGAACCACCCCAAATGAGAACCACCTATGAATTTCCAGACCCCCAGTTCCAAAGTTACAAAAACAACTTTCTAGCTCCAGGCTGGGTTGTCCAGTTAAAAAAAACTTTTTTCCCCCTTTAAAATGTCTGTTTCCTTTCTCTTCTTTTGCTCTGTTTATTTTTTAATCCACATTTGTCACTTTATTAATAACATTCCACAAGCCGTGATCCTCACAAATGCACATGTGAAAAAACATGTACTGTACCTCACAGACACAAGTGACCGTGTGTCTGTTAATGTTTACATTCGCATATGCCACTGTCATCCCTCAGTCTTTTCTTTTTCTCACAGTACATGTACATATGTGGCCTTTGAGTCTGTACCCAGATGGTTCTTGGCCAGGCACTTGTATGTGCCAGAGTCTGAGGCTGTGGGCCTCTGAATGATAAGTGTGCCCTGAGGGTGGAGCAGTTCGCTACCCATAGGCCGGCCCTGTTCTGCCGCTGACAGAACTGAATGATCGGGCAGCTCCCAGGTGATCTCTGGCTTGGGGATCCCAATGGCGGCACAGTTGAGCTGAATAGGTGTCCCGGTCACTGCTTTCACACTAGGAGGTGGCTCTGTTGTGATCCGTGGAGGGTAGGCAATGATAATAACAGGGACAGTGAGCACAGCCTCCCCAGCATTGTTCCAAGCCTTGCAGATGTAGTTCCCTCTGTCATGTAGAGTAGTATCCTGAATAACCAAAGTACCATTCTCTAGTAACTGGTAGCGCCCGAGAACTTGAGGCCGAGTAAGAGTGTGGCCACCAGGAATGGTCCAGTAGATTCTGGGTCTGGGACTTCCATCAGATAGACAGTGAAGGAAGAGAGGTTCTCCAGACACACTGCGTATGATGCCCCTTGGCCTTGTCAGGATGTAAGGCTTCTGCCCAATATCCAAAATTATTAGCTTCTCTATGTAGCCCATATAATTTCTGGCACCACAGCGGTACTTCCCAGCATCCTCTTTGCGAGGGTTATAGATGACTAAAGTCCCATCTTTGCCTAGGTGGTGAGAGCCATGGTCGGGTTCACCAGTAAACCGTGTTCCATTAGGCAGAGTCCAAATGATCTCCGGCATTGGGTGTCCATCAGCAGAGCAGTTCAGAACTGTGGTTTTCCCAATCCGAGACACAATGCGTTCGTTGAAGGGGTTCTTGAAGATCGGCCTTCGGAGCATACTGGTCACCTCCAGCTGCACCACCATTACTGCCTCTCCTCCATCATTCCTTGCCATGCAAATGAACTCTGCTGTATCAGTTGGCCGCACGTTACGAAACTCTAATGTCCCATTATGGTGGACATTAATCCTGCTGCCAAAGTATGGCGCTGTAAGAAAGATATTATCAGGCATAATCCAAGTGATACTAGGAGTGGGATCGCCCTCAGCCTTACAATCTATTAATTTCCTGGAGAATTTAGCAGCTACATCTTTGATTACAGTCCTGTTCTGCTGGTAGCCATTGATCACTGGTGGATTCCCATCTATATCAAGCTTGTAGACTTTTCTATTTTCTCCAGCAGGATTGCGAGCCATACAAACATACTCCCCAGCATCGATGAGCTTCACATCCATGATACCCAGAGAGCCATTGACATGCATTAGGTAACGTTCATTAGATGCTGCAATTACATCGTTGGTGGGCAGCATCCACAGGATCTTGGGTTTGGGCTCCCCAAGTGCTTCACAGTCAAAGCGGATATTCCCGCCAGGCATCACCCTGGCATAGGTCTGGCTGGGTGGACGTATCCTCGGGGCAGCTGTCACCACGCTGATGTGTACATGCATCTCATCCTTGCCCACCTGGTTCTCAGCATAGCAGGTGTAGTCTCCTTCCTCTGACATACCAACCTGGGGAAGCATGACACAGTGATGTAAATCTTTTGAAAAGATGTTTATGTTTCATGGTTGAAGATGACATGCCATTGCATACCTGGTTTAAGTAGAGAGTTCCATTGTCAAAAAGTGTATAGCGCCGTGCTCGTCCTCGTCCACTGCTGGCATCAGACTGAAGAGCGCTGTTGACCACTGTACCATCTGGTAGACCCCAGGAGATCTCTGGCTTTGGTGCTCCTGAGGCTTTACAGTCGACCTTAAAGTCATTACCATAGGGTACCTGCTTCTTTCCATAGAGCTTAGGCTCTATCTTGGCTGGCTTCATTGACACACTGACCCTCATGAGTTGGAGATCATCACCAATTTTGCTTCTTGCCACACAGAGATAGTCTCCAGCATCTTTATCACTCACAGTGCTAACAATAAGAGTACCATTATCCAGCACCTGAATTCTGCTGCCCATCCTAGAGAAATACATGACAGAAAATTAGAGAGACTTAGTATTTGGGGAGGACAATAAGGCTTGATCAAATTCAAGTGAGAACCATTTACTACTGTGCAGACCAAGGACAAATGACACATATAATATTGACATTGTATGAGTTACTGTACTGTAGAAATCTTCAAATACTGTGATTTGTGGGCTGTGCGTTTTAAAAGCTATGCAAGCACATGGTATAATAAATATAAATAAATAAATAAATGGATCTATCCGTTTATGTGTTGTCACCAACTTATCTTAATGGCCTGATGGCATGAATTTTGCTGTGCACTCCAAGAGGAAGAAATTAATTGTTTTTATAATGTAGGTACTGTGCATTACTTCATTTAGCAAAATTACACTTTTTACATAAACTTTGTCTTGCGCTTTCACACATCACAGTCATGTCCATAATAACAGTGAAGAGTTTTTTTTACTACTTATTTAATGTATTACTGCATTAAAATAAAAGGACATGAAAAAAAAAAAAAGAAAACACTAATGAGAACATTGTGGTTGCAAAGAAAATGTTCACATAGTTAAAAATGAACAACAGCAGAAAACTAAATGAACCTCAAACAAACATGGACATACATTCACTAAGGAGGTTGAAGAGACTAAAGATTTTATGAAATGACCAGTGAGCTGAGCCAAGGCCTTGGCAATGAATTGAAAAACACTAGCACTGCATTGTCATGTGTTTCTTGAAAATAACAAGCTTTCTGCTTCTTTCCTCAGCTGATTTTTCTCTGATGTTGCATGCATAGAGGAAGGCCATACAAATTGTTTACAGTATATACTGTAAGTAAGCCAATATTCTAAAGGCGCTGTCCTGTTTCACTATTGGTGATCAAATGTGACCTGTACTGCCAATAATTTTTTTATTTTTGAATATTTCCAGTTTCAGCTGTTGTCTTTTGGAAAAAACTGAGAATATTCAGTATTTTTGCAGATGGTACTGAAGCTGATTGTAGCAAGTTGGTAAAGCTTCAGAATAAATATGGCTTGCCTTGTCACTGCAGTACATCTGAGGTCTACAAAGCTGATCAAGGCATTTTTACCTGTGCCACTGGTCCACCACAGCTTTAGAGGGCAGCCTCCAGATGATCCTGGGTTTAGGGTCTCCTGTAGCTGAACAGTTTAATCTCAGGTGATCCCCGAAGAACAACTCTGTCGTGCGCGGGGATGTCTCCACTATTTGAGGTGCAGACTCTTGCCCCAGTACTGTCAGAGTCACCACCCTTCTTTCTGAGCCAGTAGAGCTGGTAGCAATACATTCATATTTCCCGCTGTCTGCTGGAGTCACATCCTTAATGTGGAGGGTTCCATTCACATACACTGATATCCGCGTGTTACTGGTAGGTCTGATAGATCGTACCATTGACCCGTCATGGAGGACCCAGTGAATAGTAGGCTGAGGGCTGCCTTGGCCAGTGCAGGGTAGCCACAAGTTTTGGCTTATGCCAGCTTTCACTTGCTGCCGTTTCTCCTCCACGATGCCTGGGGGAGCTGCCACCACCTGCAGTCGGACTGTAGCAGTATCAGCTCCAGCTGGGTTACTGGCGATGCATTTGTAATGACCTCTGTCATAAACAGATACCTGCTCAATGACCAGAGTCCCTTCAGCAGATACTGATACTCTTCCCTTCTCTGTGTTTTGACCCCTGACCTGCGTTCGGTTGGCCAGGATCCAGGATATTATGGGTGTGGGCCGACCCTCTACATTACATTTCATCTCCACAGTGTTTCCTGCATGAGACTTTATCTCACGCATTTTTGGTTCCAGGATGCGTGAGGGGTAGGCTACCACAGAGAGGGTGACAAGAAGTTTATCTGATCCATGATCATTCTCAGCTAGACAGAGGTACTGGCCACGGTCCTTAATGTTGGCATTCTGGATCGACAGCGTGCCATTGCTCAACACCTCAAACTTGCCCATCCTCCCCTTAATAGTAATGGTGCTTCCTGAAGGAGAGAGAAATAAATTATTTTCTAAGAAACTTTCAACTTAAAAACATCCAAAAACAATATACATTACTCACACAAATGCAGATTCAAAACAACATATAAACACACACAATAAACACCAAGTTCATAATAAAACAGATATAGTAATAGCAATATAGTATTTCGGAACCCCTTTGTCAACTTAAACAATCAATGACACTGTGCTCTCTGCTCTTAGAAATCTGAAAAATATTATGGTTGCCTCACTGACTTTCATTTACTTAGCATTACCATTCCTAGATGCGACTGAAAATAAAGATTTTTTTCATGTTTAAAATACTTTTACAACTTTTTACAACACGTGAACTATTTCTAAATGTTTTGTTTTTCTAAATGATAACAATTAATGAAATTGTTTTCATACCTGTGCTTGTGGAGAAGCGTTTCCAGGTTATAGCTGGCTGAGGGTTTCCAACAGCCTCACAAGGCAGGAAAGCATCCGAGTTGGATATCACGGTGAAGCTGGCTGCATTGCCCCCAACTATCTTAGGTCTGGTTGTCATAACCTTTGTAGTGGGTTCAAAGCCAGCAATATTGGCACTTGTAGCTTCCTTGCCAGTGACATGATTGTAAACACTAGAGATGACATTGTGTGTGTCTATGTTGTTGTATGGGGCAGGAGTGTTGGTGTATCCTTGCTCGGCTGTAAGGATAGTCATTGTGTCAAAGGTAAGGCCTTTATCTGCACTGTCTCTGGCACCAGTGCTCTGCACAATTGGCTTGATTCTCCTCAATGGTGGTCTACGAGGGGTGTGACCATTATTCCTCTGTGTTGGTGGTCTGATGTTGTTGTGGACTCTGGTCCGAGCTGTTGTGTAAGGCCCTTTTGTGGTAGATATGGTGGTGGGGGTAAATGTGGTTGAGGGGATCAAAGGTGTCTTGCTTGTAGTATAGGCTGGTAAACTGCTATATGTACTTGAGTCAAATTCCTCATATAAGTCAGTCTCCTGCTTTGAAGTTTGGTCAGTGGAAACAGCTATTGCGGTTCTGTCCTCTTTCCTAGATGGTGTGTACAGGGGCTTGTAGAGTGAAACAGTCCATTGTGGTAGTGTGGTTGTCTCCATTGTATTTTCCATAGTTGTTACCACTGTAGTTGAAGCCTCAGTTGTGGTAGCAGAGTGTAATTTAATGATTGCTGGTTTCTTGAAGGGTCTCCTGCCCCTAAATGGCCTTCTTCTCCGTCCTTGCCTTCCTCTTGTCCCACCAGGTTTCTGTCTGATTACATACAAATTATCAGGTAGTCCCCCAGACCCAGAGGATATGGCTTCATCAGGACTTTCCCTTGAAGGTGGTTTGACAGTAGGTGGGGAAGGTAGAGTCTGTGATTCTGGTGGGGTTTCAGCAGTGGTGGCAGACTTGGAGTAATAGGATGGGTTGGTAGTAGTTAGGTGATAAAAACTGGGTTCCAATGTTGTGAACTCAAAATCTGCAGAGGACAAATCACCATAGTCATTATCTAATGAGCCCTCTTTGCTCCCTGTGTGTCGGGATGGAGTCTCAGGTTCAGTGAGTGAGTTTGTGGTGGTAGTGGGCATAGCAGCAGGGGTTGTGGTTAGGGTCACTGTTGTAGTTTCAGCTGTAGTTGAGGTTTTTTGCTTGATGAGCCTGCCCAGTATCTTTTCCCTCTCTCTGCCTCCAAACAGTCTGTTCCATGGAATTCGTCCACGAATAACCTTAGAGGCAGTTGTAGTAGTAGTGGCTGTGGTGGAGACTGATGGCTCCTTATTTGTGGTCAAAAACGGATCAAATGTAGGGTCAAACTCAGGGGCATCAGCAGAGGTTATGTAGCCACTAGAAACTTCTGGCCTTGACTCTGCATAGGTAAAGGGGATATTTGAAGTAATGTAATAGTTTGTGGAAGAGGCTGCAGTTTTTTGCATAGAGGCAGGTCTCTCTGTTCTGTGTGATGAACTGGAGGAACCTGTTGGTGTGACCACCTGCAGATCAGTAGTTACTGTCTTCTTTTTGTCTTCATCACAGTCTGAGTGAAAAAATAATAAAAAAGGAATAGGAAACAGAATATCAGCTAAAGAAGCACATACTGAACATTGAAGCAACAATTTAACAATGGCTCTGTTTGCTTACAAAACAAGGTTGCTTACCTGTGGTCAGTTCAATTCTATATGGCACTGTGGCATTCCCTTCCTTCTTCAGTGAGGGCTGCTTAAGTTTATTGATGAAGGACTGTATGTCAGTGATCCTGTTGGGTTTAATGATCCTCCTGCGGCCTTGGAAAGTCCTCTTGCGGCCCCCTCCTCTGCTGTTCTTATTTGGGATGATATGGATCTGCTGCCGGGAGATGATTGTGGATCCCGCAGGCAGGCGTGGGGATTTGATTGTTTGGGTGGTGTGGAAGGTAATCTCATCTTGCTGCCTCTCTGTGGTGGTAATGGCTGTGAATGTCGTCTGGCTTTCTGGGTCTGTAGACGTGTGAACGACTAGCTCCACTGGGCCTGGGCCATCCCTCATTGGAGTGACATTAGGGTCTGTGGTAAATGAGAGCGCTGCCCCAGTGGATGTCTCTGGCTCTGGAGGTTGTTCTCCTGAGAACTGGAGTTGAGTTTCTTGTGACTTGTCTGTCACAGTAAGTTGGAGAGTGACTGGGCGCCTGTTTGAGCCTGGCTTGGTAGTTTTTTCAAGGGCATAAAATGCAGTGGTCTCATCAAAACTAGAAAGGCCTTTGTTGTGTGAAATTGTGTTATATGGTGTAACGGCAACATATTGAGTTTCACTCCTTTCTTTTGGATTATGTGTGAATGTGGACTTGATTGATGTAGAATCTGACTGCATATATGACTCTGTTGTTGGTGTGTTTGTATTTTCTGTCACTTGACTTAAATCAATGTGATTGCTGACTGTGGTTTCCATGCCAGCAGTCTGATGTGCCCCTGTTGTTGCTACATTACTACCCTGACCTGTCTGTGTGGTAGTTTCAGGCTGCCTGTTTTCTTGCCCAAATTTTCTACCTTTCTGTGGATTATCTGTAGTTGGTTTGACTATCCTTGGCACAATGATGATATGACCTTCATTATGATCCTCACCAGAGCCAATTTCACCATCACCAGAAAGACTACTCTCTTTCTCTGTGCCAGTTTTTATTCTTGATCCACCTTGAGCCTTTTTCATTAATTCAGCAAATTTCTGTGGATCCACTTTCCTGGAAGCTTTATCAAAGACCCTACTACTCCAGATGCGTCTGTTGCTGACTGGCCCCCTCCTTCTCTGTCCCAGTCTACCTCCAGCACCTCCTCTAACCTGTGACCCGAGCCTGGGGTAAGGTCGATCTGAGGTGATGGTTCTGGATTCCTGACTAGTTCTGTCAGAGGGACTGGAAGAGGGGATCTCATTGAGGGTGACTGTGTTTTCAGTCAAGCTAGGGTCAACCTTGTCTTCCATTTCCATCCCTGATCCCTCTCTGTCCAAAATTGTTATGGTCTCTGACCTTTTATCCGTCACAGTCACCTGAGACACAAGCAGGTCAACTCCCAGGTTATTAGCAACCAAACACCTATAAAATCCTCTGTCCCTCGCTGTGAGACCCTGAATCAGCAAGGTTCCATTCTCATACACTTTCCTGTTCCCATGAGACTTGTCCAGTACTGAGTGGTCAGGGAGTATCCACTGGACCGAGGCCTCAGGACTCCCTGAGGAGCTACAGTCAAAAACCAGATTTTCACCCAGCGGCCTTGAGAGTTGGACACCGTTGACCTCAACTTCTTCCACATCAGGGGACAGAACTGTCACTCGAAAGATGAGGATATCTGCATCCAGGTAGTTTGTGGCAATGCACCGGTAGAGGCCTGTGTCAGAGGCATCTGCACCCTGTAGAGTGAGCTTCCCTTCAGCAGTGATTACGATCCTCCTGTCCTCACTGGAATAAGGGGCTCTGACCTTGCTTCCATCTGGTAAAATCCACTCCAACAAAGGCTTTGGCTCACCCCGTATTTGACAGCTCAACTGTGCCACACCACCTATGTTAAAAATAAAACAAATATTTTATTACAGTAATTATTGCTTTCATATTTACAAAATATAAAACGTTTTTAGTCTTTTGCTCCCTGTTTTGGCAACTGAAATGCTCAGATTTTTGTCATGCAACATGCATCAGTTAAAGATTTAATTATAGGTAGACCGAAGTGAAGCCATAAGCTAGTTTGGAAAGAACCCCTCCAGACATGTTTTAACATGTACATGGGCATACATTGCTCTACATTGAATAAAAAATTGTATCCTATATGTTCTTTTCACAAAAAACTTCAATTATCTTGTAAAAATCAAGAATCTGTAAATATAAGTTGAACTG
Organism: Maccullochella peelii; assembly: GCA_002120245.1. Classification (NCBI taxonomy): domain Eukaryota; kingdom Metazoa; phylum Chordata; class Actinopteri; order Centrarchiformes; family Percichthyidae; genus Maccullochella; species Maccullochella peelii. The sequence continues at coordinate 15,517 of LKNJ01002306.1, forward strand.
CTGGACAACGTGTTTCAACAGGTGTTGCTTCACTGTTAAGTCCATTCTCAGTGTATGTGTGCGGGAGGCTTCAAGTCTCCATATCAAACTTTTGCAAATATTGGACCAGGATTAGCCTCCAAATGATTTGTGGTGTCACAAATCATGCTTGTAGGCCCACCCCTGAAAATGTGATTGAAATTAATGAGATGCATGTGAAACCATCCTTCTAGAGTCAAACTCTGCGCATGCATCATTCAGTACAGTGAAGCTCAAAGATTCAACTGTAGAAACAAAAAGAAAAACATATTTTGAGTGGAGGGGAACTTTATGCATTAATCTCTAATTCCCACCTGTAAGTACAGTGTGCTCTGTCTTGGTTTGATTATCTCGCTTGATCATGGTCCAGGAATAGCGGTCCCTCTTAGGTGATGTGTTTTCCACACGTAGGTTGACCACAGACTGGTACTTTATGTGCAGAGTAGAGAAAGTGGTAGTAGTGCGGTCAAGCTGCAAGCTCACCTCTCCCTGCATCAACCATGCTGGAGATGCTTTAATCTCAGCCTCAGTGCTTGTGTGAATTCCTTCCTCTCCCTCCTTTGGTTTCATCTGACTATACCTGTACACCATTTCTGGGCTTCTGGCCAGCATTAAGCCTCTCTCCAGTCTCATGGGAGAGTCACTGTAGGTGGCCAGTATCTGCCACAGCTGCTGTATGTGTTCATAGTCAATGTTACACACCAAATATGTAGTTATTCCAGCAGTAAGCATGGTGACATTGTTTCCCTCCTCCACTTCCAAGCTTTGTGTCAGGTTCTCGAAAGAAAAGGGCCTCTGGACAATGCAGGATAGACTGGCATCACTGTGAAACTGGTCAGTCAGGTTCATTTGTATGGTGCCTAAGGGGGCAATGAAGTCCTTGGGGGAAACTGGAGTAAAGTCCCCCTCATCCAGGCTGATGTTTTTCTGCTTTAGATGGGGTTGGATCCAGGGCTTGGTACAAGTGAAGGCATCACTGGGAAGGAGGGATAGTGGTCCGTTGTGGTAATGGGCAGGATTTTCACAAACAGCACACAGCTGGCCTCTCGGATATCTTCTGTCTCGCTTGCATTTCAGCGCTCCTGGAAACATTTAAAGCAAGTGGTGTAGCGTTTAGTTGGTTGCATGTAAGAAAAGAACATTTATAGTTTCCATATTATGGGCCAGCCAAACCGAAACAGCTCAGTAAAACATGTGAACCAGAAAAGATTATCATCACCACATAGAATTGTAATTTAATTCAATTCAGTTTTATTTATATAGCGCCATATCATAACAAAGTTATCTCAGGGCACTTTTCCATAAAGAGCAGGTCTAGACCAACTCCTTAATTTATGAGTTGACTTTTACATTAGCCAAGTCATGAATAAAAGAGATAACTTTTGTTCTTCTGTGTCTTTAGTGTTTTCTGTAGCCCTCATGATGAGAAGAAGATACGATCTCTGCCGCCAGTGATGTCTCTGCAAAGATTTATATGTTTCCCTTGGATATGTCTATCTTGCTTTGGATACAATCCCATGCACTAATTGTTTGCGGGAGAAAAAAACATACTGCTTTAAAAGTGTGAGTAGAATAACCTATTAAAGAGCAAATGCAGTTAGCAACTTTACCAGATGTGTTTTATTAAAGCTGCTAGCAAATGTGGGTTCACAAAGGTTTAAATCAATGTGTTTGTTTTTTGCATTTATGCAAGGGAACATGTTTAGAAAAAAATCTTTATTAAGAAAGAAGGGTTTCTCTTTCATTGTAAACATGTTATAACCTTATACTTCTCTAAATGCTTTCAGACTATTCCAAAGCAAACACGCACTCCTCACCTGTATTCCTCTGTGCCCACACTGAGAACCACTTCATACGGCAATCACATGTCCATGGGTTGCCATGGAGGAAGAGGTTCTCCAACTGGCTGCAGCCTGAGAAAATATCTGCAGGCAGGGTGGTGAGTAGGTTGTCTGACAGGTGGATGTTTCTTACTGAGGACACCTTGAACACCTGGCTGTGTCTCAGTGTGATGAATGTGTCTGGGTGAAGCTGCTGGAGGTGGTTACCCTCCAGATGGACCAACTGTAGGTTGGTGAGGCCATAGAAAGCCTCTGGGCTGATGAACTCAATGTGGTTGTGGTCCATGTGGAGTCTCAGCAGACTGTCCAGGCCTTTGAACGTCTCTTTGTTGATTTCCTTTACTTTATTAAATGACATCTTCAGGACCTGTGAGAACATAATTGAGAAGTTGGAGATAATAAATAGAAACAGGTAGATAAATAATGCTATCTTTGTGAAGCTTGTTGTTTAATTTTTGCTTTTGATATTCCAGTACAGTGAACTTGTATTCCAATAATACAAGACAGGTTTGTAATCTTTTCACAAGAGACTGACAAACACATGATTTTACCTGCAAGGACTTGAGGTCTTGGAAGGCTCTGTCTTCAATACTGTGGATAGTGTTGCTATGCAGCATCAACAGCTCTAAGTTCTCAAGTCCTGAAAGATCATTTTCTCTCAAGACAGTAATACTGTTGTACCTAAAAGCAGAGAAATGAAAAAGAGACTTCAGTTTCATTAAGGGCCCTGCACACTCACACAAGTGTTTTTAATTACTGCTGCCTGCTTGAAGATGAGTGGGCTATGCTGGTAAATGATTGCATGTTCTAGTAACAAACATGAATGAGTTTAAGTTGTCCTGCCCTAACAGGTGAAAAGAGTTTGGGAGATGTCAATTAAGCACAGTCTGTACATATCCATACAGTCATGTGAATAGATGTAATCAGACAGATAAGTGAAAACACCTGTGAAGGTGAACCATGGAAGTGTATTGCCTTTAATATTGAAACATTGTGTGTCCATGCCGCTGGGCTTAATACTCATTCAAGTTAAGCATTTATTACTTTAATCATCACTCACTTTGATGGGAAATAAGAAAATATCTGTCTTTTGTGACTCTGGATGAGACTATATCCAATATTACTAGTATCCAAGTAGTAATTATAATAGTATCTTAATAAAAAAATGCTGTATAGTTTTTATCACTGTCAATAGTGTGATAATCTATTACTTCACCACTTGTGGTGAAAAGTAAATTTTTTTGTTGGAAGACACAGTCAGCACAATTTTTTTTTTTTTTCAAGATAGAAGAGGATTTGGTTTGAAGTATGGCGACCCTTAAGTTAAAGGTCATGAACTCCCACATAGGTGTTTGGAGTTGAATTGGTTGATTAGACCAGGGCTACATTGGGAATTATGCAAGGTCACCACATTTAATGTACAAATAAAAATGAATCTACAAGTGACTGGAATCAGGCACAGACTGTACACTACACACCCACACAGTCTGGAAGGTGTGATCACACCAAAATTGGTTCCTTGTTCATTTCAGTGAAGAAGGGAGTATGGGTCTTTCATTTTCGGTCCTGTTTTTCATGGCAGACATTTTGACTTGTCATGTCAGAAAATGCACAGGTGTTACAAACAACGTTAATGATGGGTTCCATGTGTCCCAGTACGCCTTGCCACTGAGTCAGCATGCACAATAGCACGGCCTTGGAACTGACACTTCTAAATGGAATGCAGCCATTATTAATTACGCCTCCTGCCATGACACAATGTTCTGTTCTGCTCTGACCACACCTTAAGAAGAGGTCTAAAACCACATTACCACAGTAATAGAAAACACCTGTACTAGCAATCTGAGGCAGCAATGCAACAAACTTAATGGCACACCTCCTTTACCACCATCAGGTAAGGTAAGGTAATTTAATGATATTACCTTGAGGACAACCCCATAGGGTGTCAGAATATATATTTTTGTGTTCATTCACACTTAGGAGGAAGATACACAAAACTGGACACCCAACTCCAGCACCATGTTTCAGATTTCTGAGAGGCTATAACACAGATGCTAGCTAGGAGCTACAGGACAGGGTGGGACTTTAGCTCTTCCTTGACCAGGGGGCTGATTGTGCTGCATCAGTTTTCAGAGGCTGATAGCTGGCAGTTGTTGTAAACTTGGTAGTATAGCTTAAAACTGTCTAGGTTAGCTAGCTGAGATACCTGTTAGCTACTGCTGACCCTGGCTTAAGTTCCCAAATTACCAATTTTATCTTAAATTAAGCTAACATTAGCTTGCAATTTTAAGGTATGCTAACGTTAGCTACTGTAATGGTCAGTGAACGAAAAATTTACTCCATTTAAATTTATTTTACTTCCAGTAATGGTGTATAGCTTAGTTAGTGTAAACTCTGAAAAAGCAGTAACGTTACTTAACGTTTGTTTGTACAGTAATGTTATTCATGTTAGAGTCTATGGTTTAAATCCATCAATACAATTATTCTTCCCCCAGAGTATCTGCAGTTCTCCAATCTGCTAAAAGCTGGAAAGAAAGCGAAAGCTCACCCGAAGTTAATTCTTTCCACGGCTGGCTGGATGTGGTCAGGTATTGCGGTCAGGTACCTGAAGGTGCAGTGCACTTCAGTGGGAACATAGCAGGCGCATGATTTGGGGCAGTAACCGCTCGTGGGCAGTACGGCTGCCAAGAAAAGCAGAGTCTTCAGCAGCCACCTCCACAGGTATGAAGCGCTGCAGGCGCACACACTCATTGTGCACAGGGGATGGGGCTTAAACTGCACGGACAAGGGAGGGCTAGACTTTGTCCTGAAGCATTAATGAAACCCACCTGGAGAGAGAGAGACACAGCGTGTTGAAGCGTTACTTCAAACAGTAACAACAAGAATAGATATAGATTGAAGAAACTACAAAGTCATTAAAAGTTGGATTATCGGATAAAGCGATGAAGGCAACATTAGTGCAACATGTTTTTCTATTTAGCCTAAAACGAAATTTTCATCACTCAAGCGTTTACAACTCGTAGGCCTATTTGTAATTATTTGCCTATTTCTATATTATTATTTATTGAGGAGAATATTTTTGATCAGAGCACACAATTAGTATGGTATAATACAGTCAAAGAATGTTACATGCAAAATCGTATGCAAAGATAAATAGAATAAATTATATATATATGCTACAATTGTAATAACTAACAGATAACGTATTTTACCCCAGAAGGAAAAAAAAAACTGAATTCCAGTTTCTCTCACCGTACTTCAATAGCTGTAGATAACGGAACTGTTGCACTTCCTGATGAAAGAGTAAAAGTTCCACATTCAGTTTCCGTAGTTATCTATTTTGATTCCTCAGAAGAGTCCACTGTGTCTGAGGCGCAGAGGGACGGGAGTCATTTCTGTGCGAGATCCTGCAGCTGCGCGCACACATTGGTCTCCTCCGCCCCCCTGTAATCTGCTGCAGTGTAATCCTAGAGTAGCTGCAACATGAAATACTCAGGGAAGTGGTCTGCTGGAAATACCACACATCTGATAGACTGTTAAACGTCATCAAAAACACAAAAACCTTCCTCAACTGAATTGCTAGACAATAGTGGAATTATTAATTGCTGCCAAGAGAATTATATTTGACCTATGTGATTAAATTTTAGAAGTAGGTTGTTTTGCACAGAAGCACATCCTATAAGAAGAATCTAAATGCTTCCCTGGTGTGATTTATTAGATACAGCTCCCGAATAATTTTCAGATTTCAGATCATTTTTGCTTGATCTTGGCTCTTTTATTATAATAATAAATAGTACATGATTAAATTTGGACATAGTTTGACACATGCCCCAAACTCGTCTGCACTGCAGACTCTTTGGTAAACTCTTGTGTCAGATGAAAGCACAATTCAGTCACGATGGTCAAGGACAAATGTGTTACAGATTAGCTCAATAAGCATTTTACTTTCTTCTTTCCCATCAAATTGCAAATGCCATTTGAATTCTTTGTTTTATTTGTGTGTTTTGCTTATGATAAAAACCACAAACTATCATTGCAGGCATATGGGGGTCAGTTTCTTTTTTGTCTTTTTCCAAAATCCAATTATTTTGAGTGGTTTGTTAAATTTCAAGAGTCCCTCTGTGCCCACAAGTCAGCATATATAGAGGCGTAGACTTTTCCTTCACATTCTGCTGTTAGTTGTATGTACAGTAACTGTATCGGATATGTTACGGTACACGTCTGACTTTTTTTATTTTTACGTCCACCACTTAAGTGGTAAGTACTTAAGTTAAATTGTATGAATAATGGTGCATTCACAGCTGGGTGAAACACACACTTTAAAGGCACCCAATTCTGATGCAGTGTCATATAGCACCCCAAATCCCTAAATTTCTTTCTCTTGGCTTTATCAGTGAATGTACCTTTTTTAAATTAGACCTATATTGTCCTGTGCTTTTAGATAAAATAATATATGTGACTAGATGGCAAACTGACTGCAGCTTAAAGTTTGCATGTCATCTATTTGTGGTTGACTCATTGTGACTGTCGCCATCAACATTTGTGAGTCATTCACTTGTAAACAGTACTCATGATACAGTACCCATCAAGCCACAGCTGCCACAAACTGTCTTTAAATCATACAATGTGTGTTTTGACCTCCTAAATAATACTTATGTTCCCTCTCACAAAGCTGCTGCATCACCACATCCACAACGTTAAACATCAACTAACACACACACACTTTGGACACTAATGCATGCACACGGAGACACAGTTGCACATGTATGATTTTTAGAATCTGCACTGTCTTTAGTTACACAGAAGACTGCTAATGACTACAGTATAACCTTTCAGTCATATTGGAACCACAGAAGAATAAGCAAAGGGATCAGATAACGTCACTTCAAATGTGTTAGTGGGCTAGTAATTTGCATGGAATTAGGGTTTATGGGGATCCCTTTCATCAGTTACTTCAGGTCACAGGCAAGGTTGGCATGTTCCATTGCATGTGTCATCAATGTTGTTTACTTGAACATCTGGACAACACACCAACACTTGTGAATACCAACAACTCTTCGCTTCACTTCCTCACTAACGACTTCCTCAGAGTTTTTGCTTCAATATATCTACAAATGCGTCCATGTGTTACACTTGATGAACAGTGGTGAGGGAGGTCTATTAATTCTATATTGTCATAGGCTCCTCCCAGGCTTGTTGACAGCCACCCACGTGAATCACTTACCAACTTTCATAACAGTTTGCATTAGTTATTCTCTAATTTCCTCTTTTAAGGTAATCTTGATCCAATCAAGACCTAATTCATTTATTAATTTTTAAATCCCAATCAAAGTGGAATTAATCTGCTAACAGTAGAATTTTTCTTCTAGTGGAGTTAATTATGTCTTGATCCGAGTCATCATTATACCGGAAGAGTTAAACCTCTTCTTAGAAATGGCAAAATGCAGTGACAAGAGGCTTTAAGAGGTTTGAAAAGAGGTGATGGAAGAGCATATCTTGCAGTTTTTGTGTGTGTGTGTGTGTGTTTGCATGTGCATAGCTATGTGAGCAGTACAATATGATTTGTTTGTTTGTGATTCTGCTGATCACAAAGTTGATTCTGGTCCATTGTTTTTCTTGCCAAGGAAACTGTTTTCCTTTTGGCTTTAATTTACTCCAGATGATGGAGTACTACAAGGGCAGCTGTATTGTTCTTCAAACTACAATACTTAAAATGTTCTGGGGGTAAAATTGGGAGTCCTGGTGTTTTTTAAAATTACTTTGACTCTGCAGCATGTTGCTTGACTTATGGAAATTCCTTATGTTTGCATACACAGTTTATCCCCTAACTGACAGTGGGAAAATTATAAACTGATATTGCTCTCTTCTTCTATCCACTCTATGTGGGCTAAAGGGAGTGTGGAGGAACGGGCCGGCTGTTAAAAGTCACAGCTAGCTGGTAGGCTCTGAGGAATCTGTAGACACATACAGCACTGGCCTCAGCTCCTCACACTCACTGCTTGGTTACGACTGGGGGCCCACCTCTGTGGGAAGTGAATGACAGGAATAGTGTGGTTTGGAAAAAATATCGCCTTACACGAGACGTTCTTTCAACATCCTTGACATGTTTTTCCCCGTGTGGAATGCTTTCTTAATAATTCAGCACATTTGATGTTCTGTTTCTTGTGTTACAGTAATAACCTACATATTTCTTAATATTTCTGATTAGACACATACTACAGGTATTTGTAATTTACAGTAGAAACTAATTTCCTTGTATATCAGCGGCACATGGTTAATGTTTAATTTTAATTGGTGCTGTGGCTCTTTTGATGAAGTCTGTCTAAACATGTCATTTATGTGTCTACACATCAGTTTGTAGGTGTGCTGGCTCCAGCAGCACATTTCACACAGTGGTAAACAAACATAGATTACCTCTTTAATAGTTTGGATAGAGAAGCAGAAGCATCAAAGTGACTTTGTAGGGTGTGCAGGGATGGTATGAAGTCCTAAACTATGACTCTTGATGACACAAAAACGTACTGTATGTGTTTATGTTTATAATGAAAATAGATATCGTATGTGTTTATAGCAGTGTGTGAGTTTTAGAGAAATCTAGTTCCTGGAATTCAGTTATATGACTTCACTCCTGCACACGCTCTGACTCAGGTTTCGTAGACTCTCAACAATACTGATGTAAAGAAGCCCAGTTCTCTTGACACGTCTGATCAATGTGACATTAGTCACACATGTTCAGCTGTCTGTCATGAGTCTGATGTTACCTTTGGCCCTTTAGGGTCATGACATGGCATGGTGACTATTGTGTGTCAGGGAGACTACAGCAGCTCAGAATATATCTGGCTCAGTCAAAGATATGTTGTGTACTTGTTTTTTGGTTTGTAAAACTTATCTTACAACACTGTTAATGCAGTTCAAGCTGATATACCAAGTCCTGAGATTGATGATAAGATGAAAAGTCTTGCCACATTGAACAAGGTCACTAGAATTTCGTTTCTGGAGCAGTTTAAGTTCAGTGGCTCGATTAAAGGTACCTCAAGTCGACAGCAGCATTGGGTTTGTTACAAACAAAGGATTAATCTTTACTTTAGTCACTTCAAAAACATATGCCCCACATCCGTACGACACTGACCTTTTGTTAGAGAGCTTAAGCCTCTGCTCTCAGTTGGCTTCAGATGCTATGACCTGAACCACGTGTGATGACTTAGACAAGGCCTTCTGTTAGTGTGTGAGTGGGTCTATTTAATGCCTCGCTTGTTTTGTTTGAAGAAGTTCCTCTTCTACATCAAATTGAGATACAATATGTACCAGTTGACCTAACAGACCTACAGCAAAACAGATTTTCAAAGAATCTAGTAAAATTTCTTAATGCGTCACTTCTTGTTACAAACTGGGTTGCTATGGACATTTTGCAGGGAAGTAGTAGTTTAAAAAACATGTCCTGGGTGTAAAATCATGCAAAATTAACAGCATTGTTTAAAATGTGATGTATATTAATGGCCCTAGTAGTATTAATGAGCAGTTACTTGACAGTTTTCTATATATAGGCTATTGTAGTTTTTCGTTTGTTTGTCAAAACCCCTGTCAATCAATCTGAGAGTTATTGTAATTTTCCACTTCTGTGAATGAATTGTCATGCTGAGGGCGACAATTTTGTTTACCTTTGAATCAAAGGTTATGCCTTTAGTAAACTGCATTCAAATTTCACTTGACATTTATCAACTTCTTGCCACCGTGAATACCAAGACTTGAAATGTGTTTGTGCATGGACGTGCTGTGACACCTCCTGGAGCTTTAACAAACATGACATCTGCTGACATAAATAGTCTGTAACGGTCAACACGGTTATTCCTCTTGTGAGTGTGTGTGTGTGTGTGTGTGTGTGTGTGTATGCTTGTGCATGATTACATGTGTACATACATGTGAGCATATACAATATTTGGAAAGTGATGTGTGTGTTCAGGGCCGTTTCTATCTTTGTGGGGGCCCTATGCAAAATGTTGTTAGGGGGCCCATATTTTGTGTGTATATGTGTGTGTGTGTGTGTGTGTGTGTGTGTATATATATATATATATATATATATAAACTTTTTTTTTTTTTTTTTAGCATATAGGTGTTTTCACTCAACACATGAGGGCGCTTGGCTAAGATAGACCGGTCATTTTAATTTCTTAAAAATAGCAAGAAACGGCCCTGTGTGTGTTCTCTGTGTGTGCATGCATCCATTCCTTCATGGTTTTCATGTGAAAAAACTTAACTTTTTTTATTCACTGTATGAGTTTTATTTTTTACAAACTCACAAATCAGTGATTTGTGGAATTGGGCCATGGTACTGCAGTATGTCATGCAGTGTATGGATACACTTTTACAGCTTATGGCTAACTGAGGGCTTTCTGCTGAGCCATAGTTAGAGTTTGGAATTTGGTGATATTATCTAGAAATGTTATCGGAGCCCTAAAAATCCACATGGCTGTTTGGTATTAACTTAGCCATCGCTGATTTACGAACATGTCAGTGAGCATGTAAATCACAGTGATGGTGAAAAGAGTTTTGGCTACATGGAGGATGCTCATGATGGCGAGCAAATCCTGGAGGTTCTGAGCGGGCTGCTCAATGAGTTTTTGATGGATTTTTGTTTTCCAGCCCTGAGATCAGCAGGGTATTCTCATTGTAATGACCGTAATGTGAGTGTTTGAGGGCCAGTGAGTATTGAGTAGTTCAGTCTTCAAGACTAAGAGAAAACAAAACCAGATGGTTAGATTTTGGCTTCATGAATAAACCAAAGAACAGAGTTTTATAAAAAAAACTAGAATGAGAACGACAAAAGTAATTTATTTCCACTCACTTCCCTCTCCTCATGTTTCTATACGGCTTTGGCAAAACTCAGTTTGGCTTGTTTGAATTCGTCACTGGATTCAGAGGTCAATGTCTTTGGCTTTTTGTTCTCCAGAATTTAACAGGTTTTTGCCACACAGTGTCGGGGTGAATTAAGTTGCTATCTGAGGAGAGCGCTCTACTGAACTCTGAACTTCGTCATGTTTCTAATATCCCTTACCCAACCCCTCCTAACTCTGGCACTGAGTCTGCAGCGTAGACTGGAAGCAGCAGTCAGTGGACTAATTACAGTGTGCGTGTGTGTGTACTTGTGTGTGCGTATGTGTATTTACTGGTCCAGGCATGTGTTATGTGTACTTTTTCTACATGCATACATTGATTGAAACAAACAATACTGTTAGAACGGGATAGAACTGGAAAATGATTAAGTTCTGGAGAAATACATTGTATTGAGAAATGTATTGTTGCCAACAATGAAATTAAAGTTGAATGTTAGAAAACTGGCGCTGCCAATGAAGTCACAGCACTTTGTTTACACATGGGCTGATGGATCTTGATGGTTAACTGAAAATGTACTGATTTGAAATGTTATTTGAAGCTGTGAAAAACATTTATAATGTTGCACACTATTATAATATTTAAATGGTGTCAAACTAGAGGCTGTTCTGTAGTTTCTCATGAATTCAGCATGCTCCTTTAAACAGCACAGAAAGACGTAAACAATACTTATTCCCTGGTATGTGTTGCTAAACTATCAATTTACCTTCCAAGGTGTAAGAATTGACATGTTGCTTATTTCTATCTGTAAACCTGAGAAGCGTATTATATTGTAACTGCTAACTGCTGTAAGTGCCCAAGATGTGTCAATGAGTTTGTGGAATTGATACCTGCATTAGAACGATAACCTGAGAAAAACTGTATTAGCTATTTGTTAATGGGTTCAAACTTTTTTGGTTTAATGCAGATCAACATGGGCGATGATGATCTATGTCATTACCGTCAGCCTTTTAATGTTTAGGCAACTTCGCATAACTCTACAGAATGCATAAATATAGTCGGCTCACTGGGTAAACCAGAACTAATCCAAGAACAACAACTCTCTGAAGAGGCACTGAATCTTACATTTGAACTGTGACCTCGCTATGAGAAACCCTTCATGGTTATTGAGCATGATGAAAAACATCTGTAGCTCTGATATATTGGTTAGTGTCTGTTATGTTGTCTAAAATAGACAATATGATATATTTGTGTATGAAAATACAGAGATACTTTCAGAGCATAAAGGAAAACCAGAGGAGTGAGAAAAGTTTGCTAATCCAAATCATTCAGGCATGTTAAATTAATCATTAAATAGTACATGTAGTAGGTGGACATTCCAATTATTCTTTCCTGTCAATGACTAGAAGGTTTTAGATCCGTCACACATTATTAGTGATGTTGTGAGACATTTGCTTCACTTGTCATGTGTAGTGTGATAATGAGAAACACAATACATCTCCTCTCAGATTCATCTGTGCTGTGTATGTACAAAAATAAGCTGCAATTCTTGATAAACATGGGGGAGTTTATAACTTGTGTGTGCAATATGGTTGAACATGTGGAACCACTTAAGTCTTCAGCTGTATTGCACCCACAGCTCTGTGTGTATTTTCAGTGCATTTATGCTGATCTTCTTTAGATTCAGCTAATGCTCCATTGGGATACTGAAGGAGTGCAAGGATGAAACTCCTGGAGCCACGCACGTGGTAAAGCATTTGTTATTTTCCCCCTCTTTTCACCCCGTCTTTTTTCATGCATCCCTCCTTTACTGCCGCCTGGAACTTGTGAGTCAGTTTCTAATCAACTGCAAGTTATTTTTACTGCAGAGAAACGAAAGCAGATCAGCAACTCTCTTATATTTTCTATTCGCCTACATCACTTTATCTTTGTTTGTTTTTGCCCTTGGTCAAAATGTCCTAGTCTTTTACACCATTTCCTTTAATCATTTTGATGTTGTTTGACACTTGTGAAATAGGCCTTTTATATTTGTATCTGTGGCGTGTGTATGTGGCCATTGGTTGAGGTGCACTTGTATGCACAAGTGTGTTAGTGCATGTGAATGTGTCTGACCTCATTCTGGTATGTATAAACTTGACAGGAATACATAGTGGCATTCTAGAGAGTTGTAAACTCTTGTGTTTGCTGCTTTGTTTATCCCTCTGATTGCAGTGATTAGGTTGCCACGGTAACCCTATTCAACCGTGCCACAAACATTTTCTGTATTTCACCACCCTGCCCTCTGCAGTGGATTGAATGGTCTCAACCAGTCTGGTACTCCAGATTGCTTAATTCTCTGTGCACAGGTGAATACAAAGCTTGTTTATGTTGTGTGCTGGTTTGTAGCTTAATCGCGCAAAGACAACCAAAACACACACACACACACACACACACTCTGAAAAGACATGCAGTGAAACAAGTTGCAAATCTACCATAATAATGTGATGTGTCCAAATCTCAGGTTTGGCTATATAATTACAATGTGATAACTATTGAGCAATTCTGTGGTAGAACATTGTTTACTAGTTATGTAGTATTATCATAAAAATGACAGAATAAAACATAATTTTAACACACATTACTAATTTCAGTCACTTCTTGTTTAGATGAAGATATTTTTCAGTGCAATGATCCTTGTCCTACAGAGAAAGAGGTCGTCCTATCTGTGTTTATGTTTGCCCTTTCTGCAGTCAGTGTGAGGTTAAAAAAATAGTTCACATATTTGGGAAGTAGAGCAAATAATACAGAGGCGAGAAGATGTCAAGTTCTGACGTACAGAAGCACCAAGCTAAGCATGACGGGAAGCTCAGAGCACAGCGGCGGGCTTCTGTGCTCTGAGCTTCCTGCCATACGTTTAGCTGCTGTAACTCCCAGAGGTTACAGCTATAGGCCTCATTGACTGAACACGAAGAAAACATGACAACATATGTTTACAATGTAACACTCCAGAACATGGGAATATGGGTTGGGTGACCCGGGACCGTGAAAACGAAAGCGCCCCCTGCTACCTTTTCTTTTTTTGTTTATACCAATTTATTTATGTGCCTAGCAGTCCTTTAGGCCCTAATGGCCCCAAGCACAACATTCCATTAGAGCCATTAAGAGGATATCAAGGTCCTGCTGGTAGTCCTGTATGCTCTGCTCTCTATTTATCTGCTCTCTTTCATCTGCACATACATAAAAGCACCACATTGAATACATGTGTGAGTTAATTCATTGAAGGAGATTGTCAATAATGAAAAACAGCTCTCACTTTCCCAGTGGCATAAAATTAAGACCATGACTAAAATGTGTAAGAATTTAAGCAATTCATTAAAGTAAAAGTAAATAATTAAGAGTGCAACAGGGTGCTTATTAAGTTGAAAAGAACAATTATATTGCTATAATTTAATTTCTAATGCAATAACAAGAAAGATGTGCACTTCCTGACCAGCATAAATTGTAGGCTTTAATGACAGAAGTTATGTGACTGATCTTTCTTGTAGCACTAAACATAGAATCGATTCCAGGAATGAAATCCAATCCATTTTTGCAGAGCATATGCATGCAACATGATGTATGTGAAATTATGCAGCAGGTGAAAGTGACAAAGGAGAATGGCTGGGTTGTATTTTGATGAGTGGGATTGTGAGGATTTGATGAACAACAAGTTATAAGTCATCAACTCATTGGCTTCTAATCGGTGACTCATTTTGTATCCTGTGTATATTCCTTCCACAACAAACACAAAAAAGTCGGGGGTTCTCAACCTTTTGTAACTTAAGGCCCACTTCTGATTGTTAAAATATTTCCATGGACCACCTTCCCAAATAAATGAGAAAAAAAAACATAACATCTCGGTTGCTTTGTGTGTGTGCTCTGGAGCTTTGATAGTTTTAGAGTCTCCTTTGACAGGATTTCAACACACTGTTCTTTGGAGCTTTTACTGGTGCAGGGTTGTCTCCCACATCACTTTTTCATTTCAAAAACGGATCCATTTTTGTCTCTGCATCTGAGGGAACATTAGCTAGCTAACAATGGCAAAACACGTTTGTCTCTACCTGATGATGTGTCATGATTGGCTGGTGATATTCAAACATAACTGGTCATTGACATTATGCATTTTAATTTGACGGTTTTTACTTATGTGAATCCTTGAGCACATTTAGGTATAAAAATAACTAGCTTTGTAAATTACCCCCAAAAAAGTTTTATTTTAATCTAACCATTTGGCAGTTCCACTGCCTCCACGGCCCACTAGATTGCGCTCTGAGGCCCACCATTGGGCTGCGGCCCATTGGTTGAGAATGGCTGATCTAAGTCACCCTAGCGTCCCCTGATTGCCTGTTGATTCCACTGGTCATTACTTTTCTGAATATGTACGCCTAACCTTCCTCCAGTGTCACAATTTAGATTTGAGTCCCTTCTTTCAAACAACCTGATAAAAATAACTGAAAGGCTTTCATTACATAAGCAATTCCATGATTGTATGACAATATGCTATAACAATTAAAACAATAAGCTCATCAGAAGTTGTAATTGAACATTGGGCAAGCCTGTCTATCAGGCTGCTGAAATATTATGTTATTTAACATTCGGGTGATTTATGAATGTTTTTTCAATGATTTCTTGAATGACCTATAGTCTCATCCTTTTAAACATTTGCTGAAATGCTACCAGTTGCATCTAGCTGTAAACACATTTAAAATTACAAGACCGGCAACATAATGAAATTGAAGAAGTTTATATCTCACAAATTTGTGATTATTATACATTTAAAATAACAACTGGTCAATAATGACTGACCAAAGTTCCCATCAGCATGGTTAGAGCTTTTATTCAGTTCATAGCTTCTACGAAATAAAGCTAATTTAGCTAATGTTAATTTAATGCTGCAAAATTCCCAACGTACACTGCTAAAATATTGTCTGTGTATGAGGGACCTGTAAATGAAATTATCCTTCCACAGTAAATCTAATGATCTCACAGTGCCTGAGATGATGCCAAAGGTCCATCAAAATCAAACATGTGGCTCAGTGATCTCACTCAGACCCTGTAGGTCTTCCAGTTTCTCTGTGTCCTCAGTGTTGGCCAAGTTTTCTGTCACAGGAACAAATCTGAGTGCTTTACAAGTCCAGGAACCCCTAAATTTAAAAGGCATAGAAGTCCAAAACAGGAAGAGATGAGTCAGCCTGTTATCCTCGATGACCTTATTTCTTATTGAACATTAAAACAGTATCTGTCCGTTCAGATTTTCAGTTGACGTGTCGGCAAGTCACAGTGCTGCATTGTTGACAGCAATGAACAGCAAAGGCAAGCTTCCACATTTCCTCCCTCATATGAAAAGGACCAAACCTCCTCTTTCTTGACTTATTATCAGTTTGGGGGCCATTTCAGATGGAAACTGACAGTATTATACTTCTCTTGACCTACTACAAGACATGTGTAGTAGATAAAAAACCAACAACAACCCCAAAACAATAAAAGAGAAACAACCCATGGGTTTGAGAGCAGCAACCAGTAATCTCATCAGAGTAGTCTCAGTGGTGTCAGTAAAACCTGCATGGAAGTTGCATCATGTTTTGGCTTGGAGATCCTTAATCTCCTGGCCCTTAAACTGCAAGGAACCCCAGTGCTTTGAATATCAAGGATTGCAAAAGCAACCACACCATCTAGATAAGAATATAAGGAATATTTTGAATGTAACAATTAAGTGGTTTGGTTTACTTACTCAGTAACTCAAACCTTTTCTTGTGAGGACTAGAATTTAAGACGTTTAGCCTATAGTGAGAAATCTACAGGCCTGCAAGTCTTATTGGATCCACAACAATAATTTAGAGGTGTTTTATATAGGCATATCTATTTGTATGCTTTTTGTTAAAGTTTGTGAGGTGGAGAGCTATAGTATACATAAACTAAACATTCTCCATTTTGTCAGGATGTGGATTCGTTGTTAATGGGATTGAATGTGTCCTGTTTTTCTTTCCATATACCATGAGCAGAGAAGGATGGTAACTTGTCTCAAGGGAGTGATTCTCTGATTCAACTCCTCTGTTATGGCTTGTATAAGCTAGTCGACTCAAACAAGCCCTTGGTGGCCCTTGCTGTAGCACATTTTAAGTGTACTGGCAGTCCTGGCTCTATCAAATTACATGTACAGTATATACAGTATACAGCCCTCTGCTTATACTCTACCAAACTTTGGTCAATTCTGTAAAATGTTTTATTAAAAGAAAATGAAAATAACCTGAAAATAGCAGCAAAACTAACAAGCTAAGGAGTGACTACGCCATCAATAGCTACAGTTGTTACACAAGTAGGTGTGTCTGACCTGATTAGTTTCAGCTCTCGGGTAGCATGACTCTGGTTTTTCCATCGGCTCAACTCAGACAGAGAACTAGACTGTGGACGTCCAGCTACTGAGTAGAAAGCAGCATTTAAAGGTGAATCAGAAGTGTCAAAGGGGAAAACTATATGTTACATGGTATGGTATAGTCATTAATGGTGACCAATGTGTGTGTCAGTGCATGTTTCCTCCATCACACACACCATGCTTCATCTGTTCTTCAAAATTCATTTGGGATCAATTGATGTTGGACTTTTTATTAGTTTATTCTTCTCATATGTGTGTGATTTCTCACTAACTCATGATCTAAGTTTGATTTGCTTTTTATTTACATGGTCATCTTTGGGAAAACAATACAACGCATGTATTACAAACACAGTTGAAACGGACAACATATTTACACGATAAATCGAAGAGCTATAGTTTGTTGAATGCTTCAGTAAAGCTGAGCACATGAGCCATGTCTACCACAGGCTGTTATCATAGCACAATTTCCCAGCCATATGTTTTACTGCTCATAGTACATTTCTGAGACCTTTGTGTTTGTGTGTGTGTGGACGTGTGATATGTTTAGCCTAGTGTAATGGTAGTATGTCGCCTGTGATTCAGCCACAGTGTTTGGGGGTGATTTGACCTTCTGTCTGGATGAGTTGGGGTGATAAAGAAGAACATGTACAACTGTAAAGTTACTGATACAGCACACATAGCATTAAAACAGATAGGAAAATGTTAACAAACCCCAAGAATACTTGGAATTTCATCCTCACAGATGCATTTTTCAGTTTGGATTGTCTTACACTCCAGCTAAATGTAACATTAGTGTGAATATTCATGTGTTGAAACTCAGGTGAAATTCCCAAACGTGTGGCTGCATTGTCCAAAGTTTGTGGTTGTAAATGGAGTGCTTGTATTCAGTAATTAGGGAAGTCCACTTATCAGGTGATATTCTAAGCCTAATGTAGAGGCTCCTGAATAGTAAATTGCTATAAAACTAATACATTTTCTATAGCTTATGTAATTTTGGGAATTACATACTGGAGAAATACAGTAATCAGGTTTGGAGAGATGTGATGATATGATATCTCCAGCCACTAGGTGGCCTTGTTTACTCAGCATGCATCTCTATTGGGGTCTCTATGGCTGTGAAGGGAGAAGAGCAATGGTGTTAAATCTATTGAGGTATCAGAACCAATCTGCAACCTGGAGGCTGGATTTGTGGTTTCTGGACATATTTCATGCAAACATGATGGGTTAAAATGTTAAATAAGTCACTCTATGGCCAAGAACAGTGAGCATGCCCAATGCAGTGGGCATGGCTTAAGTAACTAGTAAGTTCTCTTCTAACCCATTGACCAGTACAAAGAAGTCCAAATGTATATCGTAACTATTGATGATGATTTGGTGGTTTGCATGCTTCAAGTTTCTCCATGAGTTAAGGTTTTTTTTCCATCATCCTAGGCTTATAAAGCCTCTCTGGAGAATTGTGAAAAATGAATTGTCATCCAGCTAAAACGTGGTTATTGTTGTTGGCTCTTAAATAGTCAATATTTTGGAGATACTTGCTTTTGGCCTGACAACTGCAATATGTTAAGTAGATACGTTGGAGTCTTGTAGCAGTTGATTTAGGTCATAGCACCATCTGCTGGAGACAACTACAGATGGTCTGATTCAATTCACATGTATTTGAAATTATACTTTTTACTGCAACATACTTTATACTTAAAAGTTAGTAGCTATACGCCACAACTGTTTGTAATTTTGCTATTAGATAACAAATAGTTTAGTTTAAAAATTTTTAGCCTTGCTTTTTTTTTTTTACTATGTCTTACTGTTCCTGTAAAATATTATAATCTGTTGAATTTCTTTATCAGAATTGTTTTAAGTGATTGAATTATCTTTTTGAATTTTTAAAAAATCTATTTTGGGATAAAAACAAACAAATCAAAACAATATTGTATGTCAGTAAATTGTAAAATTAGTGCGGGTAAATAAAGAAGACTTGTCGTGCCCAGGAATTTGAACATTTGAGCATTATGATAGCCTGCTGCAATCAACGGACTCCTGTTGAAGAATAACATTGTAATTTCAAACAGCAAATATATTTTGGAGTAATTTAATGTTTTTTGTTTATATAGGACTTTTCAAGCACAAAGCCCAACTTGTTCTTCAGAGAAGGTTGATAAATTACAGAGATGCCATTCTTTTGAAAATATTACAATAATAAAATGACAATTATGACACAGAATGTAATAAAATATAATAATTCAGGTCAAATAATCAAAATAGCAATGTCACATCAATAAATTCATGCAAGGCTGAACTTTAAAGGAAACAATGAAATAGTATGATTAAGTCTCATGGTGACGTAACGGAAAAGTATGTTTTTATTGGCTTTCAGTGGGAATTCTTGTAAACATGAGTTTTGAGGCAAGATCTAAAAACAGGGACTTTCTGGCAGAACAACAGCTAAATGGAAAAGCTGTTTCACAGCCGAGGAACCAGTCAAACTTCGTCACCAAATCTCTGCAGTAGCCAATCAACTAAACTGGTGAGCATGTGAGCTCCTGAGGTGTTGTGGTGGAAACACTTGTCAATAGCCAGCTTACATAATGTTACACAGTTGCAAGCTGCCTTTTTAGGCATGGTGAATGAGGCTTTACAGGGATCAAGGCACCATAACATACAATTATGTATCTCTCACCATTAAAGGTTGGTCCACTACTTTGGTCCAGACTGAAACAAGCCTACTGATTTTTCCTCAGCGCCGCCATGAGGTTGAAATTTGTGGTTTTGACTGAAATGTTTCTGCAACTATTGGATAAATTGTTATATAATTTGTTACAGATATCCTTGGCAGCATGGTAGTGCAGTGGTTAGCACTGTCGCCTCACAGCAAGAGGGTTCATGGTTTCATGTTCTGTGTCCGCTTGGGTTCTCTCCGGATACTCCGGCTTACTTCCACCATACAAAGAGATACAGATTAGGTTAACTGATTATTCTAAATTGCCCGTAGGTGGGAGTGTGAATGTTTTTCTGTGTCAGCCCTGTGATTGACTGGCGACCAGTCCCCAGCCTGTACCCCGTCTCTCGCCTTACCTTAAAGCACTGCTTTGCTTAATTACAGCTTCACAGAGCTGCTAGCGTGGCTGTAGACTCCTGTTTATGTTTTTCACAAGTTTAAACCAGGGTCAAATACTGAACCATAAATTCTTAAAAACAGACAGTGTTAGAGATATGTGTATTTTACCAACACTTGTAATGTGAATGAGTTGTCTTCAAATGCAAATGCCTTCTGTTATCCTTGTGTCTGGTGATAACATAGAAGAAATTCATGTGGAATGGGGTGAGAGGCCAACATTCCTTATCACAGAAGTGCTACATAGGCGACTAATGATAAAGAGCTTATCCACTGCTGTTTCCTACACCCCGAGTCCCATGGTCATAAGGCACATTGTGAAAATAATAACGCTTAAGATACTTACTGCTGCTTTGGTGACTAGTCGCATAAGATCTGATGACGAGAGGTGATGAAAACGAAAGTTAAACATTTTCAATGAATCGCATACTCATGTTCAGAGTAAAATTTCCACAAGGCAGGTCTATAATCTTGCAGACAATATGTTTTCCCTAATGGCTTAGCAGTCAAAAGGAAGTGAAAATGGCTAGCAATTGTGCCTACTGTATTTGAGCCAAAAGTTTAAATGTCAAAAACAAATGTCAAGAATACAAATCTTTTACAAAATATTTAGGTCTTTTCACATGTTCCACTAAGTGATTTAATGTGTTAGAGTTGTTGTTACATGGTGCAAAGAAAGGATTGTTATGACATATGATACTTTAGATATTTTGTGATATATAAATCATTTATAGAAATCTTGGGATCTGTTGGCACTTTAAAGAATAGGACTGGCGTTATTCTAGATTTTTCTTGTTTACTGTCATCAAATCCCATGAAAACACCAAAACTGTGGCACTCAGTCCCAAGTGCATTATCCTTCTGAAGAAGCAAATCTTTAAAAATGGGTCACAAATATATAGGTTAATTTAAAGGAGAGGCTTAGCATTTTCCTAAAACAACTGGGCCCTGTTACCTTGTAAATAAATGTTAGTTCTTATGCTGCTTCAAAAGGAGGATAGTGCAACTACAGATTATACTCAAAAGACTTTATTTTGAAAAAGCAAATGAGTTCACTTTGGTATTGAAGCTGCAACACTTTACTCTCTCTAATTTGAAACAGCAGCAATGTCTATGTCCATGTGACTAACCCTGCCTTACACACTTGGACCCAGCACCTAAAAGGTTGATTGCTGTTTAAATATCTTGTTCCATTCCTTTGACAAATACTCTCCTAAATTCCACTAGGTAAGTTATACAAACACGCCTTTCGTAGGCTAATCTTTATTGGAATACCAGCTCAAAAAATAGATCACTCATCTTTCAGCCATGTACATAATAAATGCATTGGGCTACAAGGGAAAACTATGTAAAAGGTTGCTGCTGGGATAAACAAGTTTCTGCCACTCACACTTGCAAATTCCACACTTTCTGGGTGCAGCGGTTGACACCACCCTGATACAACATAATACAACTTAATTGTTTGCTGTGGTGTAGCTTTGTCTCAAAGAAAAGAAACACTTGGTCAGTATAGTTACTGATAAAGGTCTGTGCCATGGCATGGAAAAACATGTTTAGTGTTAATTTATTAAAGTGAGGTAACCACTGTGTGGGATCCTGCACTTATAAACCTTCTCATAACAATTATTACCTCTAGACTGGTACAAATTGTGTTCTTCATGACTGACGATGGTATAGCAATTTTTTTATTTCAATTATTTATTTCATAATTAATCATCTCGATATGATATATTTATATCTCAGTTAATTTAGTAGTTGATTGTTTACTCAGTGGTACAAATGGGGCCCCATACTAACGCACACAAAGTGGGTATGGCAGAAGAACCAAAATAGTGTAAGGCAAGCACAGGCATGAGAACATGGAGTAAGTTGAGATGTACCATTGCACAGTATTTTGGTTGGACAAGTGACAGGAGGATGGACCAAAAGCACGAGGAAACCTGCCAAGCTCATAATTACAAACGGACAGGTTGTGGCTCTATTTCTGGCCTGCAGTGCGAAATGAGCGCCAATTGGTTTACCCTGTTCAGCCACACAGGATTACTGTAAATAAATACAATGCATGACAAGTTAATAGGCATATTGTTATCTGTTTAGCTACAGACAATGGGAAATAAACGTTTTCTATTCCATCTCTCTATTGTAGCTTGCATAATCTGGCAATGACAGTGTAACAGATATTCAGGGAAATTGCCCAGATTTGATATATTTGACTCCACCGCATTTCTGGTTCAATACAGATACAGTATTTTGTATTATCTTGTGAAATACCTGGGTACTATAAAGATGAAAATATTTTATATATAATATCAGAATACTTTATAATGTACTGTTGGGCTTGCTTGCGTACATCTCAAGAGCCTTTTGTTTGGATATTGAGCTCCTAATATCTGCTCTGGTCACTCTTCTAAGACTGACTTCCCATGCATTGCTATTTTGAGGGGTTTGGTAAACTTATTTTTATTTATTTTTAACAAAAAGATATTTTCATATTGCTTAATTGCGCTAGAGATTTTATTTGATATCAATGAATATATAAAATGCAGTGGCATCTGACATCATTCTGCACCCCGTTGTAAATCCAATTTTGGCTCAATTTTCTTTCAGCGATGCTTCTGCTGTTCTGACAGTTATATTCTGAACCTGCTTGATAAAACATGCAAGACTGAAAAATTCAAATGGAAATTTCACAGGAAACTAGTAGTTAATTTCAGACTGCTGGACATTAACTTCTAAATGGGGAAATTGTTGTTTGTCTGATACTGCCATTTTGTGGCAGTTAAAATGTTAATCTTGTCATGAAGAAGTCTGCAGTATACTGCTGTTAATGCCTTCAAAATCTTGAATCTACAGTCTAGGACCTACAGTGTACATTGACTGCTTGCTATGTTTGGTTGTTTGCTATACAGACTTAAAATTAAACTATTATAGCTTTGAATATTGTGGTAGACTTTAGGTACACTGCTGGTAAAAGAAAAACATAAGGGTTACAGGGAAAACAGTGGGGTTCAAACACATGTAGCGGAGAGTAATTTTTTCAAGAACAGTTTTGTAGACAAAGGGAGCCAGCCAATGTAAATCCCTAATACATTTGCAACTGTCAAGTTCACGAGATAGTTTGCACATTTCCTAGAGATTCTCAGTTTATTGAGAAACTGTGTAAATGAAACCCATGTCCATGTCATGATATTAGTTTGCTGAAGTTAGCAATGCACCCACACCTATTTCTTGATTATTATATCAAATGTTCCTTCTACATCTCAGCCTGAACTTAGAATCAAGTGCTTTCAGATGCCTTTTGTCATGCAGCCCATTTACTTTGCCTCAGCAGGGGCTCTGCAAATTAAAAAGTTTGCCGCTCACACTAATCACTGGCAGTGGAGGTCTGGATTGAGTTCCTTAATTAAAAGAATTTGATGTGCCTCTATGGTGCTTAAACTCAAGAATGTGCATGCACAAAGGAATGAAACGTGACCTGTCTCTATGCACACACACATTCACATGTAAGCATGTATGCGGGCTTACACTGGCAAGAACACACACTTTAACGCATGAACACACATTCACATGTATTCACACACACACTCATACTTCAGTACTCAAACTTCTTGTTTAAGTCTTCAGACATTTTCACATTTGCTTGAGCTACCCCCACACGCAGCAGGGTGTTGGGAGGCCACGTGGCAGAGCTATGCACAGCATGGCTCTAGGTAGATGAAGACAACATCCCCACCCACGCAACCTCTGACACCCGTCATCCCCACTGACAAGACGATGAGAGTGAAGAGAGCTCCATGAAAGATTTACTAACGAACTGAGGTGGTCTCCCTTAGAAGCTGAGTGGAGGCCGGCGGTTGGAGGCAAAAAGGAGGGAGGGAATTCCAGGGAGAATCCCAGAGTGTCTGATGTGTGATTTTGTATTCAGAGAAGAGACTGCTTAACAGTGATCAGTCTCACAGAGGCTTTCACCAAGCCTCCGTCACACCCTGGTTCCTGCAGATTGCATCTCAATAGAGTTTGATGGCTGATGGAAGGAGACACTTGCCAGCCCCTAAAAGCTGGCCAATTACAGATTCCAACTTGACTGAAAGTTTGAAAAGATCATAACAGAGGGTCAACACAGAGTCACATGGAGGCATGTGGTTCAGGTTTCTAAGATGAAACTTGCAGATGAATCTAACTATACTGTACAATACACACTGTTAAACTCAGGGCCGTTTCTTGCTATATGTGGACTATGCGGTTGCATAGGGCCCCCAAGCTGCCATTTTAGCCATTTTTTTTTATTTTTAAGAAATTAAAATGACCGGTCTCTCTTAGCCAAGCACCCTTGTGTGTTGAGTGAAAACACCTATATGCTAAAAAAAAAAATAATAATAAAAGATATATATATATATTTCACAAAATATGGGCCCCCTAACAACATTTTGCATAGGGCCCCCACAAAGATAGAAACGGCCCTGGTTAAACTAACTCACTTTCAGTGTGAAATTGCACTAAAAGAGCCTTCATCTTGATCAAGAATATCTGCATTATTCTAAAAACATGAATGCCTGAAGTTTGTTTTGGACATTTTAATCCCTCTCCTCTTTAAGAGAACCAGCATTTTTCTTGAGTGCAACCTTATACTTCTCCTTTATTCTGTTTGACAATGTGAATTGGCTCTGAGGGAAATAAAGTAGTCTGCACCAAAGTAAATCTCTGTGAATACATTGATGTCATCAACCTGTCTTCTGAGAATACTGCATGCATTTGTGCTAAGAAGTTTTTCCTTTTGACAACTCTTATATGTGGTTTGTCAGTAATTACTGACCTAAGATACCACTGGAAGACTTAAATTCTGCTTGAAATAATACCACTCTTGCACCTATGTGGACCTGTTTGACTGTTTCCCACACAAATGTCATGTTGTCATGAAAATCAAAAAAACATCATGTACTGGGAGGAAAAACAGCTCTCCTTAACTTAGGCTACAAGTTCTTTGTCAAACTCCTGCAGCATTATATCAGTTCCTTGTGCAGGGTCCTTTCAAAACGTGAGTGCATGAGAGTCATATTGCTTTGACAGTCAGTCCTGCCAGGAAACGAGACATCTCATCTGGCTCTGTCACCAATAATATAATTAGCTTAGGCTGCCTTGCAACCATAGCTGTTTAGCTGCTCTACAGAGGGTTTCTCTCGTTGTAAAGCGTCAGGGATATGCAGAACTTATACCCGAGAATCACAGGAGGATCAGCTGCAAGAATCTGGAGTGACTTTCCCTTAAATCACTCTAGGCCTAATATTTCTGACCTCTAAAGTGTATGTTACGTTGAAATATTTGGAAAAAGACCGTCTGCAAGTTTGAATGCATGAGCCACTGTTGTTTCATAAGCTATGGTATTTGTTCATCAGTTGCATCTTGGCACAAAGTTCCGTCGCGCGTACTGTGTAAGCTGTATACGCTTAGGAGGCACCTGAGGAATTTGCTGTGCGGGCCAAGGTGGGACGGTTCTGCCTCGTGAGTACACGGGGTGCGAGCTCCTTAACACTGACACTTAAATTAATTCTCCGGCTCCACGAGGCAGACATGAATTACGGAACGCGCACGAGCAGCGAAGAAAAGCTCCGAACATGCACGCCGATAACCACCAAATGACACCAAACACGTGCTGTCATATTTAGCTGGTCTGGATCCAAAATTAATTCCGAGCGTAAGCTTTGTCTCGCACGGGAGTGACTTGTGAACAAGCTCAGCTAACAGTCTGTTTGTGTTTGAACCCTGCAGTCAGTTGCTGGGAACCCACGTTGTAAAATGAGGTTGGGAAGCATAATTTTATTCGTCGCTCTCTGCTCTTTTACCGCTTATTATATTTATGAGCCCATTCCCGAGGAGATAGAAGAGAGATGGAAACTCATGCTGACCAACTCTTTCTTCAGAAGTCTCAGCCACCTGGTAAGGAGAAAAAACTGTATTCATGCAGCAGGTTATCTTAGATCTGGTGGTACTGATACTCACTTTGGGAATAAATCCCTATAGAATATGTTCTCTAGCACTGCGGGTGAATGTACGCGTATTTCTTATTTCAGTTTAATACATGATCAGGTAATTTAGTCTCACAGGCTATTAAATGGCAACATATGCACAATTGTCTTGCTTTAGTTTGTTCTCTCAGAGTAGGTAAGATGGCAGGTTAAACGTTTATTGTATTTTGCTGATGTGGATATACATGATGGTTACACCAGATTATGTCAGATGCTAATCCATGTGTTGTATAGTCCTGCTCACCTGTTCTAATAATAGACCCTATTAAGGAAACCCGTCTCTGTTAATGACCGTTAGACGCCTGTGGTTTACTGTAGCCCCTTGTGGTGCGGCTAATGTGACTCCTTACATGTTTAAAACACAAGTAGGTAATGCATACATGATTGTAACATTAGTATACAAATTAGTAGTGGCTTTATTTTGCTACACCTTTGTCACTCAACATACTTGGTCCATTCAACAACTAGTAGTTTGAGTATTACATATATGTAGTAGCTTCAAGTGCAGGCTACTGCCTCAAACACAACAGGCTATTGTTTGTGCTATAGGGAGAATAGTGTTCAGTTTGAAAGAGTCATTGTTTGTAAGTGAATCAATACAATTTCAGCATGAAATATTAAAGTACAATATAAAGTTAGAGATTCTGTTCCTCATTATTATTATTATTATTATTATTATTATTATTATTATGTATCATCTATGTATTATTATGTATCACAGAATCAAACCTCTTATTTGAGCCTGCACTGTTGAACTATGTAGCCACATTCATGGACCTTGGCCAGGCACACAGCCATTCTTTTAAATGATTGATTACCTGACCATGGTGTAATTACAATAAGTGTTTAAGATTTTTATCAGATGCTACTCTTGGAGGATGTACTGTAGACACTGATAGTAAGTGACAGATATGTCTTTTGGTTGCAAACCAAATATTCAATATTTTTACAAGTTGCATTCTAAATAGAACGCATTTTTACTGTAACCTGTATTATTAGGCTTTTTATATTTTTATTTCAGCAAATGATCTTTGAAACAGAGAGAGATGGCATGCTCCACTGTTTTATTATTTTTTTTTTTTTTCAGACTGATGTCAGTGCCTGATGGCAGTAGAGTAGATGACTCTTTGATGAGTTTGTTGTGGTCACAGTAGAAGAGCATCAGCTGATTAGCCTCATGCCAGCCACTAACTGCCTACTTCATTAGGCATAATGGAGTATGAGTCATGCTTTTATAACTTATCATTTAGTTATGGCTTCTTAAAACAAATAACTGTAGGGGGCTGTTGACATTTTACTAGACAACATTCACATGGTTGTAGTCTCCGTCTCTCTCTCTGTTATATTGCCACATGTACCAGCATCTTAGCCATTTCAGTTTAAAATATTATGAGCTTTGGTCAATGTGATTGTTTACATAGGATAAACTGGCTATGTAACAGCTTAACAATATGTACAAGAGGTAATACTAATGGCTCGGTTTTGATAAACAATGATAGATTCTGTAATGTGTCGTCTCTATATCTCATGCTGTCTTCCCTTTCCAGGCAGACCTCAGTGAGTTACTGGGGCTGAAGGACTACATGGGGGTAATGTACTTCATTACTCTGGCTGAAAAGGTAGTACCTGTGTCTGACAAGCATGTCAAGGTCACAGAGGAGAAGTTTGATGGAGTGGAGGTGGTGCTGTACCAGCCAAAGCAGCGGGGCGGTGACACTGAGCTCAGGAGAGCTGTCATATACCTTCACGGTGGAGGATGGTGTCTGGGGAGTTCCCGTAAGTTGATGGGTTGGCCTGTCTTCTCCTTTATCACACAGAATTATGACTTGACTTTTAGGGATGGATAGAAAGATGGATGGATGAATAGGTAATGCATTTTCTTGTGATGTGTTCATCACACAGTTATTCTACTATTACTCTGAGCAAGTATTCTGAAAATTCACTATTTGATTGATGTGACAAATTACTTTACAGATTTATATACATTCCCTATGACAGCTATTATGACAGGATCATAAATAATGAACAAACTATCAAACACAAGCCACAAAGCTTTCACAGTTTCCTGAGGAAATAACACACCGTCTGCTGGAGCAGTGGGAACCTCAGAGGGTGGTTACCTTTGCTAATCCAAAACGTAAAGACGTGACATGCAGTTTGACACATCTCATGTTGTTCTTGCAATCTGCTGAATGGCTGTAACAATTACAGTAACACAGATCCTGCCAGGAAGTACCGCTAGACTAGATGCAGGCTCATCTCTGTTAGTGCAGTATTACATTGATGTAAGGTGACCTGTGATGTCAGGAATGGGAGGATGTCAATTATTATGGTTTATGTTGCTTTAGAATCTCTGTTGTGATCTGTGTTTGTCTATGCAGGGATGAGTCCATATGATCTCCTGGCCAGAAAAATGGTCACTGAGCTAGATGCAGTGGTTCTTTCTGTAGAGTAAGTATTTCATATTTTACAGCCAGTTATATGCAGGTACTGTAATACACTGCACAAAATGCTGTGTAAAAATGACAATTTGCCTATACAGAGTGATACATTAAATGCATAAATGTCATTACTTAGCTCCAAATTTCCTGTTTTATTTGTATTATTGCTAGTTAAGTCCCACTGTTTCCCCCACTCTTTCTCTCACACACAATTTTCTATCGTCATATGTGCGTGTCCTCCTTCATTAGTCACAGGCTAGATGGAAGTGAGGATGCAGTAGAGTGAAGCTAACAGGTTTTCATTTGGGTCTCGCCAGGCCTTTCCCTGTCACAGCTACACTCACTGTTGTTCTTTGGCATATCCGACTTTAACTCTGCCTCTCAGTACTGTAACTTTCTTTTGCCAATACTCTCTCTATCCTCTAATTCACTACTCACAGTTTTTCAGCTTTATCGATCGGCAGTTAGGTGAAAAACCAGTAGTCAACCATTAAGTCATAATTTCTTTTTTGTGTTATAACTTGGTAGTGCTTGTTGACAGACCGTGTTGGACAGTGGGAGGTGGAGTGGATCAGTGTGGGGGTATTGCCTTATCTGCCTCATCCGAATTCCTGTCTCCAATTTGTTATGGGTTCAATGAGTAATTCCAGCATTTACCAATCTCAAAGTCAGCCATGTGTAACATTTGGCTTATAGATTGAAACGCTTGTAGAGATGACACCAACAGGGCATATAAGTGCAAAACACATACAACTTTAAGTGAATGTATGTAATGGACCTTATTTTAACAGTGTAGGAGCAATTTGGAACAGTTGTTGCAACACTTCAGAAGTCAGCAAGATTTTGAGGTATTTATCTGAAACAATTAGGGTGTGACTTCAGAAGACAATCCATATATTAAAATGGCTTTGGAAGAAAAAAAGCTTTATCAGTTTGATTACAGGTTTACTTGGAGATCATTTTAAGGAAAAGTTATACGTCCTTATTTCACCTTCTTTGTCATCAAATAATCATTTGGTTTTAGATCTATGCTAAAAGATATATTTGTCTGAAGAGATTATTTTCAATTTTCACTGTGATTTATCATTTCGTTTGCTACCTGTTATCCCCTAAAATGTTATCATGTTTATTTTCCCTGGCTCAAAATGTCTGTGCACATGGCCTTCAAATTTCATGTTTATTTATGCTCTAGCTTTAATCCGCACCTTTCTGCTTTTTCAGGTACCGCCTTGCCCCTGCTCACCACTTTCCTGTCCCATATGAAGATGTATACCGTGTGGTCAAACACTTCCTCCAGAAGGGGGTGCTGGCCCAGTACTCTGTGGACCCAGGACGCATTGCTGTGTCAGGGGATAGTGCTGGGGGGAACCTGGCAGCTGCCGTCTCCCAGCAGGTACTGAATCTGTTTTTTCTTTCTGGTGTCAACTCTATTTTTCTGGTTCACATATGGAAAAAGAAATGTATGACGAGGTGACATGAGACAAGGTTAAGGAACCATTTTATGATAAATACTGTCTTATTACCCTAACCCACAAGAAGCCTACCATATATACTGTAAGTATATATAACTTTTCTTATGGATCTCAACTGCTCAAAAACATATTTGAAAAACACTGGCAAAAAGCACTAAAACTGGTTTAATAGAGTGAATCTCTGCCTGCATTACACCATCCTGTTGGAGCTTGTTGCTGATACATGGCTGTCTACACCCTCACCATGTTGACAGAGGGTGTTAGCAATGACACCAGCTGCATTGTCCATTCTTCACAGGGGAAAAAGGAGAAATGCAGAGAAACTCACAGTAAAAATAGAAACCATGACACCATGCCAAGCTATAAAGTTGAAGTACGCTTCTATACATTTTTTATACTGTATGAGTGCCATAATGTAACATTACAACTACTTCTCATATTATCAATGCAAGGGGAACTGGTAATTCCAAATTACACTAGGAAAAAAAAGAAAAATACATAGGAAAAAATGAGGATGTGGTCGGAGGTGCCGTTGCTCTTACAGGAAGGAGTTGTCAGGTTACAGGAGAAGAAAACAATAAATATTTGTATTCCCATTGGGCATACTATATAACGATTTAGAGGTACTGGGATTTCATCAGACACAATGGACGCTCATGACATGAAATGGAATCCCCTTTGTCAGATTCCCCAGAAAGTCTGCCAAAGGAGCTCTCAGGCAGGTAGATAACCCACAGAACTAGGTGTCGGCTCAGTGCTAACTTTCCTGCAGCTTCTGACGCAGAAGACTATGCAGCATTCTACTAATAGTGCTTGAATTAAACATATCCTGTTTTAATGTGGTAGTGTAGTGGGAGTATTCCATAAAGATAGGTTAAATTACTCTCCTATTAACATACTTTATTCTTTTAAAGATATTTCTTGACCGAATACAGGTAATCTTCCTACACTTTGTTTTAAGGACCACCTAAATTGTTCTCCTGTTTTATTAATGACCAGACAACCAGAAATTATGCTTAAGATGCTTTCTTTTTGTTGGGTTGGTTGAGCAAGTTATGTTTTGGTGGATAGCTGTACTGTCATACCAATCTAGTTCTCTTTCTACATCCATGAGTTAAGCCTGTTGTAGGTCACTGTAGAACTTGGGATGATGCAATTTTTCCTGTAAACAACCATGACTAGTACATGTGATCACATGATGCTGGTTTATTTCTAAAGACTTTCAGCTCATATTTAATCTGATTAAGGAATACTCTATATAAATATTTATTTGAATACATAACGATATCTCCCTGTTTTCACAGTTACAAAAAGAGCCTGGACAGCAGGTTCATTTAAAGGCCCAAGCACTCATCTACCCTGTGCTTCAGGCTCTGGACCTTAACACGCCTTCCTATCAGCAGAATCAGGACATGCCCATTCTGCCCCGCACCCTCATGGTGCGTTTCTGGAGTGAGTACTTCACCAGTGACAAGGCCCTTTTCAGAGCCATGATGACCAACACCCACAATAACCCTGAGTCTTCCAGCCTGCTGAAGTTTGTCAACTGGAGCGCCTTTCTGCCAGAAGCATATCATAGAAAATACAACTACAGTGCTCCTGCTGTGGTGCAGGGAGCCGGAGGGGAGGGAGTTGGAATGAATGGAATATCTCAATCTTTTGCTGACCCGAGGGCATCACCTCTGCTGGTTCCAGACACAGCCTTACATTCTCTACCCAAGGCCTACATTCTGACATGTGAGTATGATGTTCTCCGAGATGATGGGATCATGTATGTTACACGGCTCCGTGCTGCTGGTGTTGAGGTGACACATGAACACTATGACACAGGATTTCATGGAGGGCTGATGTTCACCATATGGCCAACCGACTTCCTGATTGCACGTCGCATGACAGACAACTATATCAAATGGCTCAAGGAAAACTTGTAAAACAAAACTTGACTATCAGTATTCATTCCAGTTTTCCACACAATGCACCAGTGTTTGGTTAGGTGCATTTTTTTCCCATCTGGTGTGCAACTTTTTGTTGTTTATTTCTTTTTCTTTGGTCATGCTGTTTTTCTGTAAATATATTGAGAAATATGATAACTTCTTCTTTTTCCACTAATGCATTTTACCACGTCAGTAGGAAACAGGACTTTGAAAGAATAGTTATATTTTTTCACATGAGGTGGTTTGAGTTCAACATAACACATATGACACCATCACTCAATTACAATTGTGTTTATTGTCCAACAAACACAATATCTGAGGGGAAAAAATCAAACTGTGGAATATCACAAAAGTTGTGCTGTGGATGGTGGTAGCTGGCGCTGTGTGGTGCTGATCTTTCTTGTTTCCCACCATAGAACCCGCTACCTGATCTTATGTCTATTGCGTCAGTACTAGTACTATAAGTTAGTAATGAATACCACTAAAAAAAAAAAAAAAAACCCTGAACTATCCCACTTTGGGTTTTAAGAATCCAGTATAAGTCTTGGCAAAGTAGCAAAGGATTTTCACAACAGCAAAAAAATAAGTAGCAAAGGATTTTCACAACAGCAAAAAAATGACATTCAATTTGTCCAAAGTTAACATTTATTACTGAGTACAGCTGTTACTGAAATCTAAGATTGTTTTCATGTGTTTGCAAAACCATAAATCCCGTGTTCCCGAAATCAAAGATTGGCAAGTGGTTCTGTTAAATACAGCAACACTGTTTTTCCAAGGAAAGAACTAGCCTTTAGTTGTGTAAGCCATACAAATGTGGCACACAGGCGGATGCTTGCTGGTATGGTAAATATTTAAATTGCAGAGTGAATGGTATTTTCACATCAACATCTTCGTACATCTAGTATGAAACAAAATTATTTCAAGTCTTGTTTGCTTTGTAATGGCTGCACATCAGAGCTACACACAATGAAAACTAATGAGCTACATTCCACACACAATATTGGTATTTATAAGTAAAGACCATGCTGTAACAATGTTCATACCGCCAAACATTCTTCACACCATGCTTACACATGTTTTTGTGATTGAGCTTAGCTGAGTGTGATAGCAATATGGCAAAGAGAGGAATAATGTCCAACAGGGTATTTGGGCAACATTTTATTTGGAGCTTTAATATTTACAGCACACCTCATGTCTCAGCATCTCAAGAGTTCCCTATAATAAGATTTAAAGGGGTGTGTGTGTATACTACCCACTTCTTTGTTCAAGCATGATTTTATTGTAATGTAAGTAAACAACTTTACAAGTGACCAAAAAAGCGCAGTCATTTGAGAATGATAAATATGCTCATTGAATCATAAATGTGACCTTCTACATGTTAACAATAAATGCTGATTTGCTACTGCTAGATGAAGCTGTCAGGTGCCAGTTTCATGATGAAATGTTTAACATGGAACTGTGTGTAGACAGGAGAGGATATGGCTGGCACCAAGACTGTATCCATATCTCTGGTCTGTATAGGTATGACTGCAGTTTGTTAGTCCTCTGTCAACTTTTAGTCCCTGAACCTCTGCTGTAACTGCATTCAGAGGAAATAAGGTTGCATTTATTTTTCCCAGAGGCCCAACAATCATTTGAGGTGGCTTGAAACCATTCACTTGCTTCTCCCTTTTATCTCCTTCAACTTTTTGTCTGTGGGTGACATTACCCTGTGACTTCTCTTATCTAAAAGATACTGTAACAGGGAGGTAAAGGTTACCAAAAAATAACCCTTTATATGAATGTCTCTGTTCTTTAATGTATAACTGTTCTTTAAGCTTTGCTGTTCAAGAGTCACAGTTGATTTACAACAGCCGAAAGTCTCAGCTTTTAGGCATGCCATTGTTGTCAGTGTTTTTCAGTGACTTTTTTTTTTTTACCAGTTTTTACAAAGAAAATACACATCTCATAACTTTTTCATCAAGTGACAGCTTTACAGCTGTTTCTTTTGTCAGAGAAACCTGGCTCATTTTGCTTAAGCACTGCTACATTCTCAATTGTAAATATGACTACTTCTATTTTAGTTTTGGATTCCCTCTTGGAGAACTTATGATTTGCATCATTTTTAATTTTAATGTTATCTGTCAATAAATTGACCTTTAACTACTAACAAATTGTACGTGTGTGTGTGTGTGTGTGTGTGCAATCACATATCGTGTAAAGAGAGAAAGACATATTAGAATTGATGTACTTGTCAACATCATGTTAAATGTTACACATGATGTTGACAATTACATTTGAAAATGAACAGGACGATATGCTGAGACGGATATTCTGTATACACTGACTCAGACACAAAATCCACTTGGCGCCACTTGCTGTAGGTGAATCAGTCCCTGTTGGATCTGTTGAGGGTTCATATAGCTGAGGGGGAGAGTGCAGTTGATCTGCAAACATATTGCAGACTGTGTCCATAAATCTACCACTCAACACACCTACACACGTTCAATCCAAGAGGCTGGAAAAAAAACAAGCAGTTTTTTTTTTTTTGTCTGCATAGCAAAGAGGATGATGCATGAGTGAGAACAAACCATTTATACAAAGGATGATTCAAATAGGTCAACCTCGTTCATCAGGGCACATTAAACAAACACTCAACGCCTCCTGGGTGTAGAGTGGACTATTTATGTGCTACACTATGCTGGTTATATTATTCTGTATGCTGGCCTTGTGTGCAGGTGTGTAGCCAGGTACTTTACGTGTATATGCACTTATTTATCCCTCTGTACATGAAATTGTGGGACTGTTCCCAAATTCTTTCACTGCTATGGAGGGCTAATAACAGTAACATGACATGGATTATGACAGATGAACTGAAAGATGAAACTGTTAATAATGTATAGTGGTTTTGCACGGATTATACTTACAGTATAGAAAGTGCACAAATACGTACTCTGTTCACACACAGAAATGTGGGTAAGCATGAATAAGCATGCACACACTGCTCATGCAAATATGTACTTTGTGTAAACATGATTTTCTCTCAGGTTTGGTGCAACAAAGTTCATAAGGCTTGGAAATAAATCATGTCAGTCATGAGTTTCAGACTAACGTACATTTTTTTGGTCACCACAACATCATTACTGCTTAGAATAAGTGTTTGTTTTAAGTTTAACATACAGCAACATTCCTAAAAATCTGTATGAAGACTATTTGCCCTATAATGCCCTTGCTGCCTCAATGGTCACAGTTGTCTGAACTGCAATATTAAATCTTACCAAAGTATTATTACATTAGGATATCACATTATTTGTAGTATAGAGCTTCAGGTTTTGTATTTGTCCTCACATGTACTTTTCTGCTGCCTTTCCTCATTGGCTCTGTCTTAATACCACCCCTCTGGCTTTTATTATGAAACTTAAAATGCATACAGAACACAGCCCAATATTTCCTCCATGCTTCTTTTCTTTGCTCATTCTAGGAGAGGTGCCAATGTAAATGAAATGACGGATCAAGCATGGTGTGATTAGTCATGAGTGAAATCAAACACCTGATCCTGTCTGTTAAGCATCAAAGGTCAGTGACAGTCCAATATGAAGGAGGCTTTCATGAGAACTGAGACCTCTGGATGATTCAAACTTTAGAAATATATATTGTAATGTTATTAGAATATATTAGAAGGTTTCAATAAACTAGACCAAACAACACTAAAAATGTGCTTTATGGAAAAAAATATATTTTGTGTTAAAACAAGAGCCTGACTCAATATTTCCCATACTGCAACAACATTTTTACAGCAGATGGAGTTTATGGATACAATTATTTTGTAATTGGAGGTTCCGAGTAATTTATGTGATTCAGGAAAGAGAGAGAAGAAATAATAAAAAAAAGAGCTTTTCATTCCAAGGATTTTTACTGATATTTGTATTTAGTGTTAGTGTCTCAAACCTGGATGTGAAAGCCAAGAAGAAAAAGGAGGGAATGATGTTCTGTTGTAATGGTGGTGGTGGAGTTTGTGTGTGTAGGAACTCAAAGTAAGTGTCTCAAGGCTGACACTATAACACGCGTACTTTCAAATACACACACTGAACAAATAAAATGAATGATACACACTGTATGCAACAGTGATAGGTATTGCTTACATATCTGCCAAATCCAAACTAATGCTAAGTGTCTGTCAACCATGTAAAAATGTATGTTTAAAGCCCTGACACTACACAGGAAATTGCACAATAAATCTTTGGAAAACAATGAGGAGCTTCTTGAAATGAAAATGAAAACCCTGCTGATGACTCAGTTGAAAAGGTCACAATGTTGGGTGCTACATAACTCAGCAAGCTGGGATCTGTTAAATCCATGAAAAACAAAGACAGCAGAGATCAAATCATGAAACTGTTTTTCTTGACTGATTTCCGGTCAAAGAATCCTCTTTTTATATGTGGTAACAAAAGGATAAGGATAACAAATGTGCTTTTTTCAATGTTTGAATAGTAGAATATCTCATTTAAAAAAAATGTAGAAAAGTTGCAACAGTTCTCAGGAATACTCGGCTATACAAGTTTCACATTACACAGGAAGAATTATGAGAAAAAATCTGCCAAAGCATTGGTCGACAGGTTTTTGATAGATATTGATATTGATTAAAAGTGTAAAAGTAACTGGAGATCTGTCATTCGACTACAAGGAATGGATTAATGGGGCAATGTGACAAATATATTCTGTCAAATTCTACCTGGAGACGTTGCTGTTATCTTGTATGCATCATAGACCCTTAGGACACTCCTCATTTTTACCTTTTGGTATTGCTTGTACCGTAATGGAATTCAAATTCAACACTTTTTATTTGAAAAGTCTTATCTATGACCAAATAGTAAGAGTTGGTTTTCTGAACAGCACTGCCTTCAAATTCTACTATCAAACAAAACACCATGATCAAAAATGGACATTATGAAAACAATAACATTTGTCAGGGCAGGGCTTTGCATTAATAGTAGTGTTCAACAGCTAATTAAAAAAAATCTTATTTTTACAGTCAAAATGTGTCACAGTCACACAGAAAAACCATCTCAAAAACACCTTCTTAAATGTTGTTGTTGCT
The DNA here is from genome assembly GCA_002120245.1 of Maccullochella peelii. Lineage (NCBI taxonomy): Eukaryota > Metazoa > Chordata > Actinopteri > Centrarchiformes > Percichthyidae > Maccullochella > Maccullochella peelii. Next base: position 52,652 of record LKNJ01002306.1, read on the forward strand.
CGAAAGTAAGTTAAGCTGCTAGTCTTATTTTGCTGTGAAGGAAATTTTTCGACTCTTAAAGCAACCAATGAAGCCTTCATCTTTGCACTATCTTTGTTTTTACATCAATAAGGACAGACTTTGATGTAAACCTTTTGAACTGCTATAAAGAATACAAAAAGATGTAGTTAGGCATGCCTAACTTACAGATAACAGTATGTGCTATTTATGCACAGACAAAAATGTGTGATGAATAAGAGAATTATGAATCCCTTTCCGAACTTTATTCTCTAATTGTACTTACAATCTCCTCAGAGCTGAAGAACACGTCTGATCACAGGCAACAATGGAGGAACTTGCAAAAAATGCAAAAAAAGACAATTTGGTTGTTGCAGGTAAAACTGACTAAAACCGCTAGACTTATCAAAACATTTTCTGGTAGCATTATTTTTTCTCGAGGATAGCTGTCCAAGCAGCCACTTCTAGCTGCACTCCTCTTCTTTTTCTTTCATCAGGTGGTATAGTGATAAGGTACAACCCCGTCATCCAGGTACACCACTTGTTTATACTTCTCAGAGACGGCTCACTATGGGCCCACATCAGGTGGGTTAGAGAGTGGTATTTGGATTAATCCAGGGCAATCCTGTCAAGAAAGCATTAGACATTGTGAGATTTTGTAGGCAATCATAGTGTTAATACTGTGGGCACATACATACATTTCCATTGTGACAGTTTTTGAGGGCACACTAACTAAAGCTAATTGAACTAAACTATGAGAGCTACTTTGGGCTTGAGAAACTACATCTAACTTGGATATTGTTAGGGACTAAGAGGCTTTGGAATGCAGCATTGTGTCATCTGCATAAAATGATGTTTAGACTTTTTTCTGATTGAACAGAATGTCATTCAGGTAAACAGAATCAGTCTTAAAATAGTCTCTAGAAGGGTAATTTTACCAATCAAGAGAAAATTTGATTTATGCCATCAGCAAACACCTCCTGAGGTCTGTCAGAAAGGTTCCTAAATAGGTTACAGCAGAGTCATCAGGTCCAAGTGACTGCAGTGTGGGAAGTATTGCCTGATGTACAGTCTCAGCTGCTTAACTTAAGTCAACAAATTGAGCTGCACATTAGTCTTTAGCATCTAAAAGATCAGTGATATAATTCAAATGTACAAAGTGATGTTCAAATGTGCAGCAAAAATTGAGCTAAGGAGGTCTAAAAACAAAAAATATTCTAAATGAAATTATGTGATAAACTGCTATTGACACACTAACTAGATGTTCCAGTATTTTGGCTTTTCAAGAAAGCTTGGACGTTAGCCCGATATTATTCAGACCATGTATAATACATCCCCTACTCAGTGGTACAAGTAGTGCACCTTATCAAACTGTAGTTGTAATCCATTTTAATAAAGTCAAGCAATTTTAGACAAAGAGCTGACACATATGAAGTGGTGATTCAATGCATGCACATTTTTTTTTACTTTTTATGAAGGGATGAGTTAGGTCTAGGTTGAACTAATTCTATGGTTTTCCAGACCTTTTACTTATTACTTATGAGAGGAATGGGTTAATGACAATTGAGGATATAGCTTTCTTAACTAATGCAGTTCTTACTCAACTTACTCAACAGTGTGGGAGGGAGTGTATGTAGATGTACTGTAGCCCTAACCTGATCCCCTTCTTGAATGTTTGTGGACATGCAGTAGACATCTTTAATTCTAATCCTTGAAACTGAACGTGGTGGTTTGACATGCTGATTAAAAACATCTGAGAAATGTTCAAAAAAAAGTATAAGGCCTTAGAGCAATTATAATGACTATCATGAGCAAAAAATCTATTAAAATGTTCCTGTTTGTAATTCGATAATCTTTAAGAGTGAAAAATAATGTGAACTACAAATCTAATCCATTCACTTTGCTTTGGAACGAATGCAGATAGCAAAACAATACCAGTGTTGACTTTTGAATATTTAATCTATGGAGTGCCTTGGTTGCATAACAAACCCTGATCTCGATGATGTTGATTCTGATAGGGAGCCTACAGTATGTTTTGCCAGCAAAGCTTACAATGTTGGTCAGCCTTTAGAAAGCACATGATCTACTGCTGAGAAACATGTGAGAGAAAGTCAGTAGATTTTTTTCTTTTTTATACCCTGCAGAGAAAGTAAGCTAGGTATAATGTAATTGACATGTCCTTCAGAAACCCAGCGTGGGACTGACAGTGGTTTGTTTGGTTATATTACTATGAGATCAGGAGTAATCTTTCAGCATTCCTGTGCTTTAGTAGTATTAGGATTTGTTCTAGTGGAGGCCAACAGTGGAGCAATGACATAAATTTTTATTTTTAATACTGACTTATGGTATCCTTTGGTTCATATAATTTATAAAAGATGTGTGAATCATTACACCTACAGGCAATTTAGAATCATCAATTAACCTAACCTGCATCTCTTTGGATGGTGTGAGGACGCCAGGGTACCTGGGGAGAGGCGGCTCCACACGGGGGGGACCCAGCCCTCCGGTTGGGTCAAACCGAGAGCCCTCTTGGTGTGAGGCGACAGTGCTAACCACTGCACCACTGTGCCACCCTAATATAGTACTATTTAGTTTTTATTTGCCATTTTATATAATGAGCGTGCCCTCTGGTGGCAGACCACAGCAAGCAAAGTATCAGAGACTATCAAACAAAGGCAGTCAGGATTTGAACCCACGGCCTCCCGATCACCAAACAATGTTTTTCTCTTATATTTTTTATAGACTATGACCTTCTATAATTTCTAGTCCTGCAGAGGCAGTCTGGATCCTGGCCAATACATCATCCCCTCTAACACCCACTGGTGCCATTTCAGACAAATAGGATGTGACCTCAGCAGGTGGATTAAGTTAAAACTAAAGCGCCATAAGCTGTGTGTGGGTGTGGGTTTGAGCCATTCTTAGGGATTACAAGCTATATGACTAACCCTGAAGAAGTAACATTAACCAGTAATTTACAAGAAAGAGACTAGAGGGAAACGTGAAAAAATAAACAACTTTTCTCTCTTGTTAATCATCTCACAACCACTCAGATCTATCTTGCAACCCCTTGTAGTGGTTGGGAACCACTGCACTAAACTACCTTAAAAGTGTAACATTTAATTTACATTTGAATGCAGTTACTGAAAACCACAGAAGTCTCCTCCCATCTGTATGTTATTTGTGGACCTGTGAGAGGGGTATAAAAGCAGCCCATAAACGTATTACTGTTAGATGTCATTGTGGTGCACAGTATGTGTGTCTGCTACAAGAAACTAGAACACAAACTATGCACATTACAATCCTCATACAAGTGAGACCCACCAGAAAAGGAAGATGCGTTCAAACGGGTGGGAATTGTATACAGATCATAAATAGCATATTTCCTCCAGCAAGGCATTTCATGTACCAGCAACCAACAGAAATGTGATACAAATTGAATCCAGCAGAGGGCAATATTAGCCCAAAGCTCAGATAGTGGGCTAAAACTCCACAAGTGTCCTGCATTATGTTTGTGGAAAATTACATTGATGGAATTATGTAGCCAGAACAAAAGATAAAAAAAACATTTAAAAAAAACCTTAAAGTTAGGTAAAATTAACTGACATAATAAAGTTATGAATCAATCAGATGGCTTAATGGGGGACAATACATGAGAGCAAGTCCTAATTGTTGCCAGTTAAATGGAAATAAAGCTGGAAAAACGGAGACGGCATGAGGAACAGTGAGACAGAAAAGACATAGATAGCAGAGCTTGTGAGCAGTTAGTAGAGGGTGGAGCTGTGCCAATCAGTATGTCACATTGCCCTCATAACTTGTGATTGTGTGTGTGTGTGTGTGTGTGTGTGCACATATTGGCCTGTCTGTGTGTAAAATAAAGAAATGAAAAGGTGATAGTTTCACCTCTGCTCATTCGTCACTCTCACCCTTAGATGGGCAATTTGTCCCAAATGTACCCTGACAAAAGACACACACACACACACACACACACACAGTCGTGTTTCCATCACTTACATTGACTTACATTAATTTCCTGGAGACATACCCTAGCCCTAACCATATCCATAACCAATACTCAGCCTAACTCTAGACTGCATCTCTTACCTTAAACCAAGTCTTCAACCTAAAATTGAATGATTTACGTTATGGGGACCTGTGTTTCGTCCCCAAAAGGAAGGCAAGTCCCCACAATGTGACTGTGTAAACAGATTTATGTCCCCACAACATGTGTAATACATGTCCACACACACAGAAAGAGAGAAAGAGAGAGACAGAAACGACTGAGTGACCTAAAAGAAAAACCAAAAAACAATTCTGCTGATAAAATATGAGTTACTTGGCCTGACAACAGTATATGGGTATAATTTTAAGTAGATTGTCATGTGAGTTAGTTGTGAGTGAGTGTGAGTCTCACGCTGGCCCATTGTGAGTGAGTGTTCCCATTAGCCCCTGTAGCTTAAACTGTCCCAGTTCTGGAAGGTGACACACTTAGAGCTTTATCACCACAACTTCACTAATTATCAACATGGTTCACATTTGACAGTGAGTTAATTGGATCAAAACCTGATGTAACGTGAAGGTTTATGAGTGTTTTAGTGTGTACCTCATGAGATGGAGGCAGAGAAAGTGAAAGATTTATTGAAGACTTAGCATCTCTACTGCGTAATGCTAAGGTTGTTGAGTTACGTCCAAATGTTGTAAGTGCAGCATAAAGTCCTTGAGCTCTCTGCACTCTATGTGCTCTGTACATGACCTATGTCCTCTGCTCTTCTGAGTTCTTAGTTTTGTCTTTTTAGAATTTTCTCTCCCCCATAGTCTCCTGTCTTCCTTTATCATCATTTCAACCTCCTCTCTCACTCTTTTTCAATCCTGTCTCCTTTGTTTTCTTCCAAACTTCAAATTCCAATATGTTCTTATAGGCTTGAGTGAGAGGGTGTTTCAATAATTCATCCAGTGTTTGTTTGAGCAGCAGTCAAACTGGCATGCTCAGATAGGGGTGAGATTGAGGGCTTCACCTGCTCTCGTCCCTTTGGCGGGGTTACATCCCGGAGCGGTTATGCAAACTGGTTGTCCTTGCTTTCCTGTTTCAAATGCGCATGGTTGTTCTGTCCCAGGGAAACATGCCCATTAGCTGTGGAAATATACAGCCAGCTATTGCTTTTTTGGCCAATTTACAGTTTCACTTCAGTGAGAGAACCAGTTAGGCTCATGCTGTTTTATCTGTCAGAGACACTGTCAAATTATTTTTCCCTCCCTCTTCCTCCTAACTACAGCAGAAAGAAAATAAAAGTCATCCCTAACAAAGGAAGTAATTGACAGACTTTAGTATAAAGTAACATTTTGAGGATATTTCTTTATTCAATATCAAAGTCCCTATAAACCACAAATTCTCATTCAAAAGTATCATAAAGTGCAACATGTCAGATTATTTATACTCTAATCATTATGAAATAAAATAACTAGAATTATTTCCTTCATAAAATATTCCACATTATAATATTGCTGTGTTTACCTAAAGTTGGTCATGTACACACAGTATGTCAAAACTGCAGGTCTGTGCACTTTGGCATGTTTAAAACCTTTTTTGGGGAAAAAAATCTACTTTGAAGCCCTGATGAAAACTGACAAGGTGATGAAACCAAGTCATGTCAGGGCATTCATTTTGACAGAAAATGTAATTAAACAACCAGGACCCCCCTATGTTAAGTCTTATAGGTGGTCTGGGACCTGCAGCCCCCCTCAGTTTGAACCCTGTGCCTCCTACATGTCTTTTTGTATTCTTTGCCCTACTGTGGATCTATTTCATTTTCAGTCACGGCAGCTCCAGAGGCTTGTTTTACACACGCTGGTGGTGTATGCTGTGTCAGGCTTTCTCAGCGTTACTGATATGATTGCCTCTGCTATCTACTGGGACGTATAAATTCAAAACCACCGTCAGGTCAGCTAACCGTCAGCTAATCGCTACGCTAGTCACTGGACAAGCTGCAGAGCTAAGACTTCCTGGCCTCAGCAGGGGCTAATATCTGACCCTGCCATGTTCTCACACAGCCTCTAATAGCCAGATCTCAGGGTCAGTCAAGCATAACTAATGTCAAGCCATGGCTGTATCCAGATGCTTTACATTTGTGTGTGAAGCTTATACAAAATCTCTGCTTTAACGCTGCCCTCCTGTGTTTTTGGCCCAAAGCAGATTTTTAAATAATGCATGATTAGTGTAAGCATACTTTTTCAACAGTCAGAAATGCAGTAAGCAGCTGCCTGCTTTTACTTTTCCTAAACGGTAGCTTGAGTCTTTGTGGATTTTTCACAAGCTATGAAACTTGTTTCCTGCATTAAACTGCCAGCTGTGTGACACACGGGGGTGCGTGCCGAACAGCAACATCTGTGTGTGATTTGCCTGTTGCGTCCTTGTGTATGACAAGGAGTTCCCGTGAATCGCTATCATTTGTTTCGGCAGGTGGCAGGTTTCTTTACAGGAGTTGTTTTCCAAGCGCATGCACACACAGAGACACACATACTCAAACACTACGCACACCTCAGGGCCTTTTCAAAGTCTTCTCTTGTTTCATTACCGGCATCACCAAGTTTTACAGATGTGAACATTACCGCACCGCACAGAAAATAATGGCCCTCCTGTTCTGTGTCTTGACTTGATGACATCATACCTCTGCTGTGATGGAACCTGGGAGCCGTGAAACAGATTCTAAAACACATTGTAATGGTTTAGCAAGGTTAGTAGAAACAACGAGGGTCTTGTAAGCCTCTGTGGTGATAGTAAAATACTGTACATTGCTCTAAACAGCAAGGGGGAAAGTACCTTTTATATCTCAGATTTCCAAGTACTCTAACAGCACATCAGCTCTCTTGTCACTCCTTTTCAGTGAGGCCTGAATCGGCAGCTCTGTCAGCTGACAGTCAAGTGTGGGCTGACGACAGAAAACTTCCCTCAGCTGTTCCTTACTCCCTTTCAGCTTAAACTCAATTCAACCCCCTCTTTCTCTTTTTTACTCCCCTTTCCTTCCTGTGAGAGTTCTTCCTCCCTCCCCCCTCCTCATCATTGTAATTCTCTTGACTTGTCTCCGTTTTGCTCCCTCACTTCTCACTACAATATCAGACACGAAGAAACACAGCGAGAGAGGTTTTTTTGTCAGTTACAGCATTTGGACCAATGGCTTGTCATATCCACAGCCCCCTAATTGGTGTCACACGGTGTCAGGGGACTGGAAAATCTTGTAGCACCACGGAGGACGTCACTGAAATCTGTCTCCACACTCAAGAAAGAAAGTTTGCAATAGGCGCTTGGAGGAAAACAATGCATTGTGCAGTGACATAATTTGGATGTATTTCATTGTAAATTTGATGAGATAAAAAGTAAGATGATGAACTAAGATTTGACAGGAAAGCAGAGTTAGCTGAGCTGACAAAAAAAGAATCTAAATAACCCCTGACAGCTCAAATTCTAAATATTTCTCTATATCAGTGTCAGAGGTGGGGCGAATGATGACTTTTCTCTGTGGGGTCTTTGACTTCCTGGCTTGTATGTTTTGGCACCAAGGGGCAGGAGTCACGTTGCTAGCCATTGCCGAGGTGGTCAACAGTTCTCCTAAATAACACACCCACAGGAATTTGTCTCAGTCTGCTTGGTTTTAGGAAAATAATGAGAGGAAATAAGTAGAGTTCATGTTTGGAGGTGCTCACGGGACTAAAGAGAGAGAGAGAGCCACTAAGAGTTTAAATGTTTGTTTGGTGGTCGAAAGGTTATCCTCTTTGTTTTCTCATATGGAGTGATCTGTAACAAAAATACTGTGAGATGTCAATATGTTAATGACAGTTAATGATGTATGCAGGCTTGTGTGTCTGTGTTTGTGCATCAGGTGGTGGCCTTCATGTCCATCCAAGCACCTGATCCAGTGTTTCCTCAATCTCTTTTCTCCATCTCTGCTTTCTCCCTTCTTCCTCATTGGTCAGTCGCTCTGCCTTCTTCTCTCTTCACTCCTCCCCAGGTGGTGATTATGAGTGGCATGATACTAATGTCTCAACTTCGTGCTCTGCTGCGCACAGACAAGGAAAAAAAACCTGTCAGTGTCAGAATGAGGGAAGCAGACTCTCCCATCTCTCGTTTCCACTTCTGCTCCCTCTCTCATTGCCTCTCTTGTGGCAGGTAGACAGGGCGGAGGGCTTGCCCTATGACATCACAGCTCTCAGCTTGTCTCATGGCGGCTCAGGTTTCAGAACCACCGATTAGAGCATGGATTGCTCATATTGACTGGCTGACTCACTGTCCTTAAGTTATGTTGCGTCATGAAGAGGAGCCTGCATGGGTATGTGGTCAAGGAGGGGTCGGTCTAAATTGGATTTTGGCTCAGATGGAGATAAATCTGAAATGAACCTACATAGATTCTCTACTCTCTCTGTGCCACAGTTCCTCATTTGCTTTGCAATTCAAAGCACTTCATTGTCTTTTCATAAAAGTCCCGCCAATCTAATGCCTCTGCTTTAAATTCTCATATTTCCACATTTTTAGCCATGCTAGCTGCATGGCTTTAGTGATGGCACTTTGGTCCAGACTAAAATATCTCAACAACTGCAGTGGGCATTGTCATAGTGGCAATGTTAGCAAGTAGCTCAAAGCTGTGCCTAAATAAAGCCTCACAGAGCTGCTAGCATGGCTGTAGACACTTCTATAATCTATATCTGTGCTGCCTCTAATACAATACAATAGTTCTTGCACCACTTACTCCCCATGCTCATAATCCTTCACATGCAACTTTTTATTTAACTTTTGCTATCAAATTAGCTTATTTTTTCTATCAGCACCTTGACGCCACCAACATGATCATATTTCACCTCCTTTCTGACTCCTGAATTAACCTCTATGACATCTATTCCATATATACCTGGGTATAGGGAACAGCCCACATGTCCTGAGGCATGTTTCTATCAAAAACCAATGACACAAAGGTTGAGAAACTGAGAAATAATTCTTAGCAGACCCATTTGTTCTATTGTTGTTTATAATGTGGTATTGTATTGTGTGTTTGGATACTGTCTTATTATGGCAGTGTTATTGGCCTTCTTTTTTTCATTCCCTCTGACTGGGAGGGGGAGAATTTGTAATGTATATGTTCTTTCACTTTGCATCAATAGAGGGCCACACACACATACACACACCTGGCTCAGATAGATGGGTATAGAAAAATGTGCTCAGGAACCACAGTGATGTGTGAAACAGATGTGCTGCTGATAGGCAGCATGAAACAAAGAGGATGAATGTATTCTGCAGTGGAGATGGAAATGGTTAAAATGGTGCAGTAGGGCAGGAAGGGCGTTAATACAGTTCTAAAGAGAGCTTCCCAGATTTCATTAACCTGAGACAGCATTCTCATGGAGAGTGTAAAACTCTCCTCAATGGACAACATGCCTGAGATTTTTCTTTATGGATCCCATTATTTTCTTTTATTCCCATCCCCCCGTTTTCTCTCTTTTCTTAATTTTTCCCATCACAGCTTTGGCAGAGCTCCAACAGCTAAGCTTTTTCATTGTCCTGCTGACTCTACAAACAGCTTTACAGCATTCCTGAGCAAGAATCAAGACTCCTCCTCACCTCTGTGTACACACTACACCTTGCCCCTCCAAACTCTCTGGTACCCTTTACAAAGACCTCCCTGGAACATCCTCGCCCTTGTGTCTTCATTCCTGTTCTGTATTTCACCACAACCCCACAGACTGCAGCCTTACGTCCTGCTCTGGTTATATTTCTTTATCTGTTCTGTGTAAACACTGCTCACACATACAAGTGTGCACATGGTCAGCCACATTCTGTGTTTATACGAGTGGGGATAGAGGCATGCCGGTGGTTTAAGCACTGTAAACATGTCTTAAACGGATGTCTGCTGCACAGTATGGGTGATGTCAGCCTGTGTGGGGCCTCAGCCAAGTTCAACATTCAACACATGCAAGCAGTGAAAAGGGTCGTCTCACACACAGGAAAACATATGACCAAAAAAAGGCAATCCAGCATTGGCTGTGGCATCAGTAGTCTGGAGCAAACATCATTAAGCTAAGAACTGTGACTAGCAGAGCAAAGAATTGAGTTAGCTCAGACAGTCAGCTTTCATCTAGACTCATTAGTTTACAGCTCATTCTTAGGCCTGACACACAACTGCTTCTGGTTTTTACTTCTTCCTTTCCCCTTCATTCCTTTGTAGCTTCCTCCTTCCCTCCCCGTGTCTATATCATTTTCTATGCCTCTCTCTCTCACACACACACACACATAGAAAAAGGAAAAAAACAATACTGACTCTGCATTGTAGAATGATTACGTTTAAGCTGATGCCATGGAAGACTGCAGCCTGTTTTAAAGTCAATGACTCACTCTGAGCAATGGGTAACGGCTGAGAGATGGAGATGGAGTCAAGAAGCTGGGAGGAAGGAAGTCAAGTCCTCTGCTGGTTGGCTTGGTGTTGCTCTGCCTTAGAAGGCTGTGTTTGGGAACAAGGTTTGCACTTGGACCATTCAGAGACGACTGCACATATACCCTTATGTCCTGTCTGTCTGTCTGTCTTCTTTCTCCTTAACTTTGCAGAAACATACAACATGCACGAAGGCACACACAAACACATTTACATACAAATGCTTGTCTGCTCTAAATGAATAATTCAGGAACAATGCAGCAAATTCTGAACACACCAGGCTGCTGCTGATCTGAAATATTATGTTAACATTGTTTCATGTTGTTTACTCATCCAAAATGTTTTTCATAATTAGATCGGTCATGCATACATACATATGTACACACAAAGGAGCACATAGTGATTGGCAGAAATATATCATGGTCCTCATAGTTACTGTAAGTTACAAATAAGCAAATGAGAAATTAACCCGATGAAGGCCCTGCACCGAAATGCATTGGTGACATGAAGAAGATTCTTCCAGTTAATCAGCTAGTGTTGCTGAGTCGTTTTTTCACATTTGGTTCTTTGTTACTTGAGCACCTGGTTGGCTGGTGAAGTAGCGACAGCACACTCAACCTACAAGTTATAAACAAGCCAACACCAAATGAGTATTCATATTTTTATTAAAATATAGCTGTATATTACATTTCACTAGAACAATTCACACTAAATGAGCCATTATGCAGCACTAATTAAATTAGGTAGAATGCTGTAGGCCTATCAATAAGACATCAATGTTGTTATTAACCGCACTGTAGGGTAATTATCTGCTATGTTTTTTGCATGACGCAACAGTCTTTCTGTATATTTAAATCCCAATGCCTCCACAGAGACAGCATTCGCTCATGTTTTCTGTACCAGTATACATGATCTTTCATATTCTTTACAAATACACAAACAGAGCTGACTGATAAAATAGGTTAAACAATGTTTTGGGTTTATCTTGTTCTCTAGATAACCCTCTTCATCCTGCCCTTTTCTGTCTTTTGTCACATTACTCCCAACCAGCCACCCACCTAAAAGCACTATGCTGCAACTGTGTCTCTGTGATAATATGCTGCACGCCTTTCTGCTCTTTATTTAATCTTTGTTTTAGTTTACTTTAATCAATAATGAGCTGAGTAATGTGCATGGATTTCCTAAGGCAGTATGGGTAGTGTAGTCCCCCAGAGTGTTTGTCTCAGAGTAGGTCTGTGCTCCCTGTCGGGGTACTAAGGGGATTGGATATGCTCTGCTAATGCTATTAGTGCTGCAGCTGGGGATTACTGTCTCAAAAGGAAAGGGGAAAAGGGCGTGAAAAGTGAAAAATCATTTAGTTGGGGAGTATGTGCAGAACAGAGATTTGCATGTTTGTACATGTATTTGAGAGAAAAAGAAAAAGATTAAAAAAGGGATATTCGTGCAGAGTATTGCGCACTAACAAAAATACTAAGTGACTGGCTCTAATGCAAAGTGTTGTGTGAGCTGTTTTTTAATTTCATTTGGCTGTTACAGTCCTCCTGGGATTTGAGTTAATTAGTCTATTAAGCTGGCCAGCACCTTTTAGAAACAGACTTATTTTTAGCTAAAGGAGAGATAGATGTCATGATTATTATTTTTTCAAGAAGGTCAAAGTTGAAATCTGATACAGAAGCAGAGTGCTGATCCATTTGGCCTGTCGTGTGTCAAAAGCCTGTTAAAGTATCGTGTCAAATTTAAATAAAAGCAAAAAAGTGAAAAGTTACAGTAAAGTCTTAGCACTGCCGAAATCATCGTTGGCATGCTCCATTTTTTTACATTTCCACCTGTGCGACAACTTAGTCCTCCTCCAGTCCGTGTAAGTGATATTACTGAGCTCAGAGGAGATTTTTGTATTGGGTAGCAGGTACAGCGTGTATACAGAAGGAAAATGAGACTCCTCACCTAAAATAAGGTACACTATCCAACACTCGGAAAACCCAACCCTGACAGCAGGACAGAGTTTCAAAAGGTCAATAAAGTAGTGTCTTTCTCAGAAGGCTGAGCTGAAGGTTGATTTATATATCCCCCCTGTAAAGGAACACATGGACGACAAGCAGAGGATTACAGTATACAGTGGGGCAAAAAAGTATTTAGTCAGCCACCAATTGTGCAAGTTCT